>WIGM01000029.1:0-133838 GCA_014235935.1 Colletotrichum musicola | reverse complement strand
AGTTAGTGTTGTTGTGTAGGGCCCAGCGCCGCACTAACAGTGGGTGCTAGCGGGGCGATATGTAGAAGGGAAGTTGAGCGTCACTTGGGTGGAGGTTGGTTCTGACAGTTCCACGTATAAATAGGAGGGAGGCATCGGTGCCGAGGAATTCGTAACAATTCAAGACTTTTTATCTTGCTTCTTTGAGTCCATCAAGTCCGAGTCGTTCAAAGTCCAGTTTTTATCCAGCTTCTTCAGCCCAAATATTCGAGATGCATTTCCCATCGATTCTGACGCTTTTGTCCCTTTTCGTTTCTGCCGTCGCAGCCCAGCGCGGTATTGGAGGCAAGAACAACTTCCCAGAATCTCTGCGACTCTTTGACTAATACGGCTCCCTTCACAGGCGAATGCCGGAGTGACGCCGATTGTATCAGGTGTCTTAACAATAAGACCCCCCTCATCTGCAAGAGTATGCTCCTCACTTCTTAGCACCTTTTTCTCTATATCGTTAGGTGTACGATGACTAACGTGGAATAGCCGACACCACATCAACGACTGGCAAGCGTTGTGCGGCCGTTGACCCTCCCTGCCGCCCGTTGTAGTTGGCGATGAACTAAGCAGGCCTTGACCCGGCGAAAGCCGCTCGGGACATGCCTTAAGCCATGACGTTGCTGGCAACCATACTAAGATGTTCATAAGTCTCTGGAGTCGGCGCAACCGTGCTCCGCACATATGTAATCAAAGCGATGTTTCTTGCCGCACATTTTCGGAGTCATGACACTACACAACGAGCATGTCCAATCGTTTAACGAGTATGAATGTCTCACAGGGATATATTTGGCGGGTCTTTGGGCGGCACGTTCCAGGCGGGGTCTCCAGTCAGTCTCCAGTCTCTTACCGCCTCAACCCATTGTTGAGTTGTTCCGTTGTCCGACTTCTTGTCGCCTGTCATTGTTCCGAGCTGAAGTAAACTTCAGCCTTGGGAATATTCCATGCACCAGAAAATCTCGCTTGTGGTTGGTACAACATAGCTAGACTTGACGTCTTTTCAGAAACGACTGAACCATGCGGACCACTGACGTTCTGAAACGATGGCGATGTACTGGCTTGGGAGATCCGGAGTCCTGCTCGGCTCCGTAGTAGCCCGGCATGCGGCTCGCTTTCGACGTCTTTTTTTCTTTTTTGATTAATCTTTGAGATCCAGCCACTTCGTCGTACACGAGTTGAGGTACACGTTGCTGGTCAACGCAGCTTGAACACCTATGAAGGGCTTGTCTCCTGGGCTGGCCCAACGTTGCATCGTCTTGCGCCTTCATGTCGTCTCCAAGCCTAGGTGGCGTTCCTGGGCTACCACGGGACGGACCGCGAGCGGCGTCCGTTGCGAGTCCCGAGCATGATCTCTTTGATTTCAGCCGGTAAAGAAGCACCAAGCATCTCATCCAGATTCGACCGGTTTCGTAATATTGCCGGAACATCATCCTGTGTAGCCCCGCAATGACTCGGGGTGGCCCGCTGGCAGCTCGAGAAATGACATGAGTGCTGGGGTCGGGCCAACGGTTCCACAACAACTAAACGACACCTGCATGACATCAACGTTTCCAGTCACGATGATTGGACGGTCCCAGGGATCCTTCGTCGTAAATCTCGAATCCGAGGTACGAGGGAAGCCGGGAACCCGTCCTCGCCCCGTAAGATCGGCACCAGGTCCTGCACATCGGACACTCGGACGCCTTCGACGGGTCGCCGAAATACGAATACGGCGGTCGACATAGCCAGTGCCCGCCGCCTTAGACCCCGAGACTGCACGGGATGCGTGGATTCCACGGGAGCTAGCAGCGAATCTCCCGCCACAGCCTTCGACGGGAAACCTTCTGTACATGTAGGGCTTGCAGGGGTGGCGCTTCGGGCGGCAGTTGGACGTGCCGCCTACCCGCGTGGTATGGCGGAAAGCTTAGATGAGCCGCAGGAACGAATCAGGGCGAGATGTAACGGCGGAGTTTTGTTGCTTTCATTAGCATTTGTACCTAGGGCGGAGGTCCCAGTCCAGGTGGATAGGTACTATGGTAGATATATCGCACTCACGGTCTTGGCAAAGTCCGCTTCATGACGCCGTTTCGTCGTCGCAATCCACAAATTCATCGCAAACATGGGATTTATATCACGACCTGTTCGTCCAGCTCGGACGACGGAAACGAGTCAACAACCACTAACAGACGAAAAGAAAAAAAAAACATCGCTCATAAGTGGAAGAACTCGACCGTGCCACAAGCTGACAAGACCGCCCGGACACACCCACAAAGTAGACTCTTGCCGCCATGGCCTCCAACCACTCTTTCGACCTGGGGCTCGGCGCCTTCTCGATCCCGTCGCCGGCCGAGAAGCCCATCCCTTACCTCGCCACCGTCTTCCTGTTCGTCGTGCTGTTCTACGCCATGGGCGACAGCGGCGCCAAGCTGCCCGAGGTCAACCCGCTCAAGGCGTTCGAGCTCACCAACGGCCGCCGCATGCGCGAGTTCGTCCAGCACAGCCGGGAGATTATGCTCCGCGCCAAGACGACGTTCGGCAAGAATCCTTACAAGATGCACACGGACTGGGGCAACGTCGTCGTGCTGGCTCCTGAGTTCATCCACGAGCTTCGGAGCGACCCTCGGCTCGACTTTCTCACACCTGCATGCGATGTTGGTCTCATTTACTTCACATGACTGTTTCCTGTGTTCCATGCTGAGAAACATCCCACGCAGGACTCGCACGGATACATCCCCGGTTTCGAGCCCTTCAACGGAGGCGATTATATGCCCAAAGTTGTGACGAAATACCTTACCAAAGCGCTGAGTTGGAACCGCAAAACATTCAAACCTCTTGACGCTGTCTGACATCTCGATAGCCAAGCTCACCAAGCCCATTTCCCAGGAGGCGACTACTGCCTTCCGAGACTACCTTGCCGATTCGACAGGTGGGAAATAACCCAGATATTCCCCATTCCTGCAGAACAGGGTGCTGATTTTCTGCTTTAGAATGGCACGAGATAACCCCAAAGGACGACATCTTGCAAATCGTCTCGCGCATGTCCACCCGGGTCTTCATGGGCGCCGAGCTCTGCAGGGACAAGAACTGGGTCAAGGCCTCGGCCGACTACACCGCCGCCGCCTTCTCCATCGGCTGGGAGCTGAGCCACTGGCCGCGCTGGAGCCGACCGTACGTCCACTGGTTCCTGCCAGGCTGCTGGGAAGTCCGCCGCCTCCTGACCGAGGCCCGACGCGTGCTGAAGCCCCACCTCGATCGCCGAGACGCGCGCAAGGCCGAGGCCCTCGCGCGCGGTGAGAAGGGCGTGATCTTTGACGACTCCATCGAGTGGATCGAAGACGTCAAGGGAGGTAGGTATTTCGATCCCGCCATCGAGCAGATTTCGCTGTCCGTCGTCGCCATCCACACCACCAGCGACCTGCTCCAGCAGACCATGATCGACCTCGTCCGCAACCAACACCTCATCGAGCCCCTTCGCGAGGAGTGCATCAGGGTCCTCAGCGCCGAGGGCTTGAAGAAGACGGCCCTGTACAACTTGAAGCTCATGGACAGCGTCATCAAGGAAACCCAGCGCCTGAAGCCCGTCCTACTCTGTAAGCAAAAAGCCAGGGATATCGTCTCAATAGGACAACACACTAACACATTGCAGCTACCTGGCGCCGCCTGGCCACCGCAGACATTGAACTCTCCAACGGCTTCGTCGTCCGCAAGGGCCAGAAGATCATCTCCACCAACACCCACATGTGGGACGAGACGTGGTACGAGAACCCGCTCGAGTACGACGGCTACCGCTTCCTGCGCATGCGCTCCACGGACGAGGAGAAGCACGCCCACCTCGTCAGCACCAGCGCCAAGCACCCGGCCTTCGGCCACGGCCAGCACGCCTGCCCCGGCCGCTTCTTCGCCGCCAACGAGATCAAGATCGCGCTGGCCCATCTCCTGCTCAAGTACGACTGGAAGCTGCCCGAGGGACTCGAGCCTAAGCCCCTGCCGTACGGCATGATTTTGATGCCCGATCCCTCGACGAAGCTTCTCATTCGCAGACGCAAGGAGGAACTCGATTTGGATGCCCTAGATTGCTAAATTTGTATTCGCCTTTATCCAAGACAGAGTTGGGAGCTGGGTCGCTGATATCTTGACTGTATCTAAGCACTCATGCTTTTGTTCCTTGCTTTATACCATGATGATCCTCCCTTTGTTTCTCTTGCCTTAATAGACGCCAAAGAATGCCGTTGATCTGAACCAATGATTTCAGCTAATTCAAGTCTCCTTTCAACCAAGATTCAAGCAAGAACACTGCTTCCCTTGGCTTGTCCGCCGGGACCATGTGGCCCGCGTCAAATATTTCAACAAAGCTGAGACCGTCCGCCTCCTTGAAGACTCCTATTTCTTCGCCGTCCAGCTGGTAAGACCGGTATTCGCGGGCTTGGAAGGACGGCTGGTGGCGCCAGCGGATGTTGTGGACGAGATTCTTTTCGCCGGCCGAGTTGCAGAACCAGTCTTTGTTGCCGGCGTAGACGAGAACCTTGTACCCCTGATCGACGTCAGATTTCAACTCGACAACCCGCCTCTTTCTGTAGTTCCCACTTACTTGATCGAGAAGTTCTCCGGCCCAAGAGATCGAATCGTGCCACACGTCGCCGTTGGCCTCGAAAGCCTCCCCCAGCTGCATGTCGATGAGGTCGAAGGTGGTGTTCTCGGGCATCCCGAGCTCCCGCTTGACAAAAGAAGAGTTGAGGTACTCGCCGATCCACTCCGCCTCTTCGTAGCACAGCCCGCCGTCGGGGCACGGCTTCCGAATGTCGTACGGATTCAGCTTCTCATCGAAAATGAAGTAAACGCTCTTCTCTCTGCAATAATTCAGCACGTTGTTGCAGACGTCCGGGTCATCGTTCATATCTTTGCAGGTCTGGAGGAGGCTGTCGCACTGTGGCAGATGTGACTCGATGACTGCGCAAGTGCTCTCGTTGTAGACGGGGTTGTCTCCAAGGCATCCGGTGGGGTAGAAGCCAGGCCACTGCAGCTTCTGCGAGAGTTGCGCGTTCCCCAAGCCGATTCCTTTGAGATTGATCCGTGTTTCTTTCACCGCCGAGGTGGCTTGGACAAGCTTCGCCATCGGGGACGATTGCCGGTGGTGGATCTTCCTTGCCAAGGCCGGAACCCACGTTCCCCCGTACGACTCGCCGACGATGTAAAAGTCCTGGCTGGCGTACTCGGGGAAGCGGTCCATGAATGCGGTTAGAAAGCCATACATATCTGACATAGCCTCCTCCAAGCTGGTCACTGGTTTGCTCGAGTAGGAGTAACCAACGTCGCTGGGTTGGCTTTTCCACAAGCCGTCAGCATGGACATGAAGACGAGGTGGGAAACCTAGACGCACTCAACAAAGATGACGCTGGCATTGTTATTCCACGCATACGGGTTCGGCTTTGTCGCATCCACGCCGTCAATGATGCAAGGCCCGAGTTCCTGGAACAGACCGAACGCCACGGACGACGCGCCGGGACCACCGCTCATCCAGAGAACGACCGGATCCTTGGCGGGATTTCCACGGCTCTTCGCGAGCCAGAAAAACAGGTGCTTCGAGTCGTCCTCTTCACGAATCAGCATTGGACGTCTTTGAAAGCACATTTGCAGCTGTCTTTGGGGGTCATACCGAAGTCATAGTAGCCGACTTGCCCCGCGCCGGCAGACGCGCAGACCCTTCGCGGTGGTTCCCGGACTCGAAAGGAGCCTGCCGCAGCGCATGCGACCACAAACGTAGATACGAAAATCGACCACATTTCTTTGGGACTTTGCCGATGCTCAAGATTCCACCGCCGATCAGGTGCTTGCCGATAGCTTGAGGTTGAAAAGAAGCTCAAGATGGGCGAATTGAGTTGAGGATGGCCCGTCGGCTTGGGTGGGGGCGGTGGGCCTCCGCACCCGTTTGCCTGATCAGGCAAGTCTTCATATCCACCGATCACCCCTGTCCCTGCACCAGCTTTTGACGTCGTCCCACGAATGCTTCGGAGGAACAATCTTCATTCACAGAGTCGTTGGAGTCGAAATGGACTTTTCTATTGATTATGTTCAAGATTGAATGCTGTGCGTAGAACGGGAAAAAAACGAGCGAGAAACTAAAAAGAAAAGAAAAAAAACGTGTGACGATTGTGAGTTACGATTGCTGACGCTTTGAGAAGGTAGGACCTGGGAACGCTCGAGGGTCTGGGGCACTTTAACGCCTACCCTTATCTTCTCAGCCAGTTGACCTTTCTCGTTGTTGAAATTTTAGAGTAACAGGCAGCACATATACCACCATTCGGTAGCTTGCAACCATTTGGGAGCTGCTGATAGCCACGTGACCGAGTGACGCGCTCTTACCACGCTCTTGCCTCTTGCCCTCTCCTTCGCCTTAGCCACCTACCACCTCACCCCGGACTCGTACATTGGTATTGGTGTCTTGTTTTTCCCTCCTTCTTTCAGTCGACTTGGATTACGCTTTCTCCCAATCATCGCATAGCCACCAGCTTGCCGCATCCAACATGGATATCTCGAATCTGCCTCTGCGTCTCGCGAACACTGCGCAGAGCAAGTCCGTGTAAGTTTATTTCACTCTGGCATTCACTTTTTCTCGATCCGAATGCTTTAACCTCCCAAGCACATGACTGATATGATATGGTCATAGTGATCCTGGCGGCACGCCGATCAATCACCAGAAGCACAGCAACGATCATGAGGATGGTGACGGCAACGCTGGCGAACAGAGCGCCAACGAAAAAGAATGCAATGCTTCTCCCGAAAAGAGCGACGAGACTACCAAGAAGATTCATGATGATGATGGCAAGCTGGACGCTGTTCATAAAACCAAAGACGACATGGCAAGCAGTGCGAGTGCGACTGAAGGAGCCAGAAGCAGTCAGGACTGGCGAAGAACATCTTCCTTTCTGGACTAACGGCCAACGAGGGCTTCTCGCAGAGATGTCTTTTGAATGTGGCCAAACGAATCCAGGCTATCATGAAGGTCGGTATTCAAACCTTCGAGAATCTCAAAAGAGTCCATCGATCCTGGGACTTTCCGTCCTCCACCTTGAAGCTAGCACCAATCATGTGGAAAGTCACACAAGCTCGCACGCGCTTCCTGGAAACGGGAGGTGATTCCACTATCATACATGCTGACTTTTTCCCCTTCCTGAAGTCGTTGGACACTTTCATCGAGAAGGTAGAGGGAGGTGTGTCTGTCCTGAGGCAAGCCGACGCAGAGTTCGGTGAGTTATATGTTCCGTGTCCGGGTGTAGTGCTACTTTGAACTAACAATTCTACACAGTCACGGTCGGCAAGAAGCGTGTTCGACCTGACGAGCCGTCCTATCCCTACATCACCAAGAAGCGCCGTGTCATGGATGGAGATGAGGACGAGGATATCGACAGCCAGCCCCTCGAAGACCAGGTTCATGACTGGAAGTCGAAAGCGATAGCTTTACAGAAGGAACAGAACCGTACGGAAGATAAGCTGCGCATCGCGACGAACCAGCTTCGAAACCCCGATGACTCTCGTGATCTTCAGGAGCAGGATTGGGTGACCGGGACGGTTCAATTCTGGGACACAGTTCGCCCTGCCATCAACAGCGAAAGACGACGCGAGTGAAAGGAGGAGTTTGGCGAGAATGAGCTTCAGAAGTACCTTCGGTCTAAGCATCTTCATGGGCTTGCCGACGCGCAACTTGGATTCTAAGATTTGGAGAATCGTTCTTGTATCAGACTTGTTTTCCTAGATGGTTTTGTAGACTTGGACAGCAGCATCTGGGGCCGTGGTGGTTAGTTAGCGTCTAGACTTCATTAGAGTCACAAATGGGGAAGCTCCTTCTGAACTAAATATTAAGTCTGTGTCAACCTCAGTGAGGAAGTCACATAGTCACATGATGCCGGGTCAGTGACGAGGGATGGTCGCAAAACAGTCCCCAGTCCTGGAAGTATTTGTGCAGTGTAGGGCGGTCCTGCCTCGTGGCTTGGTTTATAAATTAAATCACCATAATAATTTGCAACAACAGCGGGGTCAACTGGCCGAGAAGGTAAAGTCAGGCATAAGTGCCCCAGACCCTCGAGCGATCACAGGTCCTACCCGCTGTTGTTCGAGGCTCAAGGTTCAATTACTGCCCTTGTCAGTTCTTTTTCTTTTTCTTTTTCTTAGTTGTTTACCTACACACTCTCTCCCTCTCACAGACAGACACACACGCACACTCACTACAACTACCTATCTAGATACCATACTTACAACCTTAGGTACTTATTCCAAAGTTTTGGTCTATTACAGACAGTCCTATACCATCCATCATCTATAGCCGTAAGATACCGATCGCTCTGCTGGTGCAGCTATGAATGTGGTCCACGTTGCCGGGAGAACACCGGGTATTTGAGCCATTCACAGACTCTCTCTCGGAGCTGGACCCGTTCTGGCTAATCTTCGGGGCGTTTCCAGCGAATGAGGCTCTCTCGCATTGGCGCAAGGTCCTTGCCACCTCCACCTCCACGATCTATCGTCACCGCCGCGAATCCGATTTGGGAAGATGTTCCAGCAGCCACGATATGCGGAGGCCCTTGCGGGTCCTCGGCACCGTTGAAGAGTTTCGACGACACTTCCGACGGCTTCGTTTCCGAATCCCCGGTTTTGACTCCAGCTGACAAGGGTGGGCTCGAGGTACAAAAGGCGGCAAGCAACTGTTTCCAGTTATCGTCAGCCGCCCCCGCGCAGTCAACTTCCTTTGGTCCTTATCAAACCCAAATTGAAGCTCTGTATCAACGCCACCCCTCCACAATGTCTTCGCCTTATCCCGAACTCATCTGGAGTCAGACCTCCCCAGGAGTATGGCAGCGCAGCATCGACGAGGTCGAGGAGTCCTATGCTGTTCTCGCTACGCTCTATGAGGGGAGCGGCCTCATGTTCTTCGCGATGACGGGCCACGTTTCCCTCAAAATCGACATTCCCGATGGCGTCTCGCCATCTGACGCCTCAAGCCGTCTTGACCGGGCCCTGAACAACGCCTGGTTGGCCCTGCGGTACGACCATCCGACCATCGCCTCGCAGATGACGCAGGACCTCGACACCGGGAAGTGGACAAAGAAGTATGAGCAGTTCCGCGATGCCCAAGACCAGACTCAGACTGCCTGGCTCAGCAAGACTCTGGTCCCCGTCTCAACCGACAAGACCGGCAATGCGTGGGCGAACTCGAACCCGCCAGCCCCCAAGATCCCGACCCTCTTCGTCTTGAGCCCGGCATCCGACAAAGACGGTGCTCTCCGTCGGGACCTTGTGTTCCGCGCACCCCACGACATCATCGACGGCATCGGCACCCTCACCCTTCTCGGCAACTTCATCACCCACGTCGCCAAGGCGTACTCGGAAGGGGACTCCTACCAGCTACCAACCTTCGACGGCTCAGAAGCTGCGAACCTCAGCCCTCCGTACCGCGTGGCCGCCAACGTCCCGCCAACACTCACCGAGGCCCAGAAGAAGCGGCTCGCAGACATGGCGGCCCAGAAGGCAGCCGCCATGAAGGCATCCGGCATCGAGATTCTTGACATGCCCTACCGCCACGGCGCCACCCTCCCCTCGAAACATCAGCGCGCCGCCCTCACCCTGACCAGGGACGAGACGGCCCACCTCATCGCGGCGTGCAAGGCCGCCGACGCGACCGTCACGCATGTCTTCCACGCCGCCATCGCTCTGGTTGTTCGCGACATCCAGCCCCGCGCAGCCGAGCCCAAGCGCGTCCGCTACGTCAACTACATCCTCCGCAACGAGCGCGCGAGCTGCCAGGCCCCGTACAACTCTCGCGCGCACCCCGCGGCGCTGTACCACTCCGTGCCCGGCCAGAGCCTCGTCGTCGACATGGACCTCCCCGCGGCGGGCGACGACACCCCGCCCCGCGACGACGAGTTCTTCCCCATAGTCCAGACGATGAAGGACTTCTACCACGGCGTCCGCAACGACGCGGAGCACTACGCCCTCGCCTCCACGATCTGGGCCGCCGGCACCGCCCCGCTCCCGCTCAGCCCGCGGCCCCTCCCCGTGCCGCCCCCGAAGACCCACCCCTCCGTGTCCATCTCGAGCATGGGCCGCGTCGACGGCATCATCGCGCCCAGGACGGGCGCGATCGAGGCCCACGACCCGTGGGTCACCGGCGAGGAGCTGGGCAATGGGCTGGGGCTGTTCCTGGGCACATTCAGGGGCGAGCTGTGTCTGAGCGCGGCGTACAACGACGCCTGGCACACCGAGGAGGACGTCCTCGACTTCTTGAGGCGGTGCAAGGATGTCGTGTTCCGGGCTTTCAAGATTGCTTCTTCTTGAACGAGCGTGGATGCAGGGGGTTGGTGTGAACGACTTTGTGTAATCGGATGAAACAAACAATACTCCCAAATGATTTGTCACTTTCCTGTCTCTCTTCAGATCAGTCAGCTTCGAAACAACCTCTTCTTTATTTAGCCTATGGATACCTACCAAGTTTCTTCTTGGACTGAAATGCTGCACCAGCAGCGGTGTCGTCGATCATTCCCCAATTCTCTCGTCTGGTACGGAGCACCTCAAGTGAATGTTCAAAACATCTTTGAAAAAAATCGTTCACAACATATTACATGTCCGAGGTTCACCTATCAAGACCCTGGAACGTTGCCACTGCCATCGAACCCCATCATCCCCAGCCAAGAAAACCCATACCAGAACCCCAAACCCTCCTCCCATCATCCATGAACCATCCCCCAAAAATCTCCAACTGCAAGCCCAGCCTCGGCGCACAATCCCCCAAGACCCAAGTCATCTTGCCCAGCTCGCCCAGCCTCGCCCAGCCCACCCAGGTGCCCGGAACCTCCGGGGCCATTGCCCAGCCGGACAGCACGCGCAGAATACCTCCCCAGAGAGACATTCTAGACGTCTTCTCTCGCATGTGTATACGTACCGTCATGCGTATGCGTGTGCGAAGACGGGCCACATCCTCCCGTCTCATCTATCCCTGAACTTTATCTCTCCATGTGTTACAAGGTCTGGTGCGGCCGCGGCCATCTCAGGATAGGTTAACACCCTGCGCCCTCCATCACTCCTTCCATCCCTGATAGCCGTTCACCAGAAGCATTCCTCGTACCGGGTCAGAAAGATTGCGCTAGGTCTTGAACTGCATACGCTGAGAACTTCAGACCTTTGCCGTGAATAGCCGTCGTAGTTTTGCTCGTTGAATGGAAACCCCTATCCAGAGACTGCCGAAAACACCCGAGTCTCGCCCATATCATCTTTGAGTTCACGTACCAGAAGAAAATGCAACGTGTGGAAATCAGTACGGCGAAAAAGGCTATATTAACCGCCATTTATTGACAATATTACAAGATTCTACGATTGGGTCTGAGACGACAGACCCAAACGAGAGATAGTGATAGGGGGTGGTATCTAAATTCGCATGCCTACATCGGACTCCAACAAACGCAGCAAAGCCTCTGCACAACAAATGGGTACAACTGTTGAAGACGACCGTCTCACATGTCCATTGACTTTGGTGTGGTACAGATGCACACGAAGAACGTCGCATCGCAGCAGACTTAGAAGAATCTGTGCAGCGTGCGCTTCCAGGTAGGCCAAGAGGCGACCTCGGCCTTGTACGCGTTGATCTCATCCCAGTCGAGCTCGCGGCGGCCGGTATCGACATCCATCTGGTGGGTACGGAGCCAGCCAGTGCGCTTCCAGAAGAACCCGATGATCCAGAAGACAATAATGACAGGTACGGTGAGCATGGCCTCGAAGAAGCCCCTGGCACCGTTGAGAGGCTTTCCGGCGGGCGCGATAGCGACATAGAACTGCGCGATCAGTCAGTTGTGAAAAAATCGAACATTGAGGGATAGATGCTTACCTGGGCGATGAAGACGAGGACGCAAAGAGCCAATCCAACCCACGATCCGCCGACACCGAAGGCCGCCTTGAACGGGATTTCATCGACGGTGTGTCCGTGGTAGGCCCAAGCCTTGCGGAAGCGAATGTGAGCCAAGCAGATGGATCCCCAGGTGAAGAGGGCGGCCAGCGAAGACATGGAGAGAAGCCAGTTAAATACGGTAGCACCATCGGTAGACAGGTTAACGTAGGCAAGAGCACCACAGACCAGGTGAAGAATGACGGAAGGAAGGGGACGTCCACCCTTGTCGACGTAGGTAAAGAGCTTAGGGGCGTAACCCTGCTGCCCAAGGGCAGTCAGAGTGCGGGAGCCACCATAAACGCAAGATACGCCAAGAGAAAGGACGGAAACCAGGATGATGGAGTTCATGAAGTGATCATATCCGTAGAGACCAGCGTGGAAAGCAGCCAAGACAAAAGGCGAAGCACCTTCTTCGTAGGCGTTCTCGGCACCGAGGAGGGTGGGGTCGTTGGAAGACACGAGAAGGCCGACGAAGAAAAGACCGAGAATGTAGAAGAGGGTAATACGCCAGAAGACCTGCTTGATAGCGCCAGGCAGGGACTTCAGGGGGTTCTTGGACTCGGCAGCAGCCAAGCCGACGAGCTCAGTACCGGCAAAGGAGAAGGCAGCAGTGACGAAGACAGAGCAGAAGCCTTTGAAGCCGTTCTTGAACGCGCCAGGGTCGTGCCAGTATCGCGCTCCCCAGTATTCGCTGTATCGACCGTGGGAGGGTCCACCGCCGAGAACGAGGATGAAGGCGACGATCATGAAGATAACTAGACGTTCGTCAGACCATGAATCGTCTCGAAGACGGGATAACACTTACCGATGGCGGAAAGCTTCAGAAGAGAAGACCAGAATTCCTCCTCGGCATATCCCAGAGTTCCGAAAATGTTGATGAAGATGATGGCGACCCAGAATAGAGTGATCCAGACAGCAAGACTGACATTTCTGGCGCCTTCCCAATAGTTGATGGTGAAACCGCAGACAGTAAGCTCGAGAGGCAGAACAATAGCCCACTGTACTGGTCAGCTAACCTTGCCTTCTGTGACCAAGAATGTCTTGCCGGGAACTTACCTGGAATACGTAGTTCCAGCCCATTGCGAAACCCCATGAAGGGTCAATGAAGCGACTTGAGTAGACGTAGAAACCACCAGAAACCGGGTACATGACAGCGAGTTCACCGAGAGCGTAGACGACATTGAACATCATGATACCAATAATGGAGAAGTCAATGAGAACAGAACCGGGTCCCTTGGAAAATCAGCATCGTGCGTCTCAAGGGGAGCTCTGGCAACTTACACCCGTGCTAAGGGCACCTCCAGAACCGACGAAGAAACCAGCACCGATTGAGCCACCTGGGAGTGATGTCAGCATACTAGGTCCCAGCGACGAGGCGAAAAGCAAGCTCACCAATGGCAATCATGTGCAGATGGCGCGACTTCATGGTACGGTCGAGTTCGACAATGCCGCGACCGTAGTCACGGCACTTGAAAGACTCCCAGTTCAGACCATTGCGGGTGTAGAAGTTTTCGTCGCGGATAGCAGCGCCGCGGGTGAGCTCTCCATCAGCATACGCATGCTCGGCCTTAGCGACGACAGGCGGGACGCCGCCGGCGCGTGGGTCGGTGTTGACCTGGGTGGTCTCGGGCGTCGAGATGCCATCGTGGACGTCTTTCTCGGCCGCCATCTTGGCTGGTGGCGCTTTACGCTCTTGTGCTTGCGTGTGTTGTGTCCAATGGGTCTCTCAGGGCCTGTCAGGATTGACGGGCAACGAACTGAAACGAAGGAAGCGTTCTTGGTCCCTTGAGCGCAAAAGCGAGGAAGGGTTGCAGGTGGGCCTAGGAAGGATGGCAGGCGAGGCACAGGGAAGAAAGAAAAAGAAGGGCGGCGATCCGAGTCGAGGGGGGGACTGAGTTGGATTAAAAGGACAGGACTCTTGCTGCGACGTCGAGCTTGCGCATGTCGCATGTCGCCCTAGCCCGGGTACGGATGCGCGTCTGTCTGTACCTTGCCTTCGCATGCTACCGGTAGGCGGCGTGTCCTCGTCGCGCCGAGTGATAACGTGTGGCCTCGAGAGTCAGCGGCGAAGGCATGCGGGCGGAAGCTGGGCAACAGAGGCAACGCATCGGCGTCAACCAGCGAGTAAGAAGGCGTCGAGGGCGGACAGACGAACCCAGAGGAGCAAGAAGTGTGTCCGCCAAGCAGCAGAGGAAGGCCAAGTCTTGGGGAAGTGGAGTGAAGCAGACGGGACGCTGGACGAGAACAGAAGGTGCATTTTGGAAGGTTCAGGGCAGGGCGGTGCAGAGTCGCGAGGGCCCTTGTTGATCGGAGGATGGTGGTTGAGGATTCGAGCTGCAAGAGGGAGCTGGAGCTGGACGCCGTGGTGATAGCGAGAGGTGGGGGTGTGGGATTGGTCGGTGCGGACCTGGGATATCATTAACGTCGATATGACATGGTTCGTGACCACTTCCCGGGGGGGCACAACCAACGGCGCGAAGCAGAGGAAGACAACTTGTCCTCGGTTTAGGGTGAGGTGAGATGCGAGAGGGACCGACCTGGACTCGTAGGGACGAAGACGACCTCGGGAGGAGGGGAGGGATCGGAGGAGGGACGGACAGGGCAGCTTGGGCGGTAGGTACTGGCGAGTATTGCTTGCGTACTTACCTACTCCGAGTACCTACCTTTCGGTACCTTGTTTCTACCTACCTGCCTTCCCTACGTTACCTGCCTCACCGTGTTGCAGTGCGCTGCAGTCAGGCAGGTAGGTACCTAGGTGGTAGGTGGCAGCTTGCCATTATCAGCGGAGCCCGCCCGGACTGACGCATGGAAGCTCGTTCCGCGCCTTCTAGGGGCGGCCGGGGAGGCGATTATGGCGATCTTGGCGGGGAAAAGTGGGCCCAGCGGGAGCACTGGGACGGAGAGAGAAGGGAGCGGCATGGGGGGGTCAACAGTCGGAGGGGCTCGTTAGCGAGCAGGTACCTCCTGTAAGGCGCCGTATGCCCCCTAAAGGCAAGTACCCCAACTCCCATGCCCGATTGTTCCTTCCTCCCCTCTCCGGTCCTCTTTTCCCATCCCGCCGCGGCCAACTTTGACGTCGGTAGATAATCCACGACCTACCTATACTCTCTCTTCCATCTCCTCCGAGTCCGCTCTGACCTTCATTCTCGCGATCCGACGTGGGAAAACAGCAAGTGTCTCGGCCAAATTGACGGTCGATTTGCGCGGCCAGTCAGCCAGCCAAGTAAACATTCCGAGACATACGCACGCTGGACGCCCCCCTACTGACGGCAAACCGACAGCTTCCAACGACATGAATGCCGCACGAGGAAAGGCCCAAGGGGGGAGGCATTGCTTGATTGACAGATCCAACGGAGTGCCACTGCTGGGCAGCGGGCTGCACCGTGCTGCTATCCGCGTCCGCCACGAAAGGAAGCAATTTGCGGTTGCAGACTCGTTGCGACTGCCCAGCCCTTGGCCCTCCCCAAAAGAACCCGCGACAGCCAGTCAGCTTCCGATATGCCGCGAGACTCTCGCTCACGCGATTACGTATTCGCAAATTGAAGCGGCAGACTCGACCACCCCGGCTGATGTGATGGGATGGCACCTCGATGTGAGGTACGGACGCTGAGCGACCCGGTACGCGACCGCTACCTCCGCGAGACTCGCGGTCCAAGCCCGGAATCCACAAATATGGCGACAGTTCACTCGCTGGCCCAGAAATGCCAACCATTGCCAACCCTTTGCCGAATTTTGGCATCTTTTATCGACGCTTCACCACTGGTACCAAGCGCTCGCCAAGTTGCTTTATCGGTGTTGGCATGCTCGCCACAGCCAGATGAGCCCGTCCTCGCACCTCCCTCTTCACACCTGCCAAAGAAACATCCCCTGCCAGGAATCGACGAACCCCCCAAGGCCACCCACAAGAGGCAGAGAGGCCGCTTCCAAGAAACGCCCAAAAGGCCCCAAGACACCAGTAGACAGTACCAAGAAGATAGAGCAGTGGGCCGCGTTACCACTCCAGTGTCTCTCGCTTGCCACACCGTCCGTCTGTCACCTGTCGATTATCCCCTTCCGGTCTCGACAGGCTCGCCTATCTCTTAGCTTCAATTTTGCGTATTCAATCGCCCTTCTGGACCCCTTCGACCTTCTTCAATAGAGTGCCTGCGCCGCACCGACGCCTTGGGTTTGCTTATGAGCGAGCCTTCTTGGGGAGGTGTCGTTGTCTCGGCACGCCAGCCATGTCGAAAGAGGCTGATTTCCCCCGCAGTGCCCGCACCGGGATCACCGCCTAGGTGCCTACCTAGCTTGCTAGGTGCCCAGGTAGCAGTCCGTTCACCTGCTCACTCCCGCCCAACGAACACGCCATCTCCCGCCAATGCCATACCGGTGACACCACCACCCTGTCCTCCCAATTACCTTCCAACTGTCGCTGGCGTCGTTTCCTTTCGAGACGAGTCTCAACCCGTGGCCCCGTTGGTGGCGCCGCCCCTCTCTCGAAGCCCCTCCCGACGCTGGCCGAAGCCACCACGCCGCACGGCTTGACACCACCTGGCTTGCATGCCTCCTCCCTCGTCGCTTCGCAGCAGGAACACGCCCTCTTCCCAAGTCTGTCTGCCAGCCATGTGATTCTGTCGCAGGCCCCAAGTCGACGGCTATTTGAGGCGTAGTCGCTTCGGGACATGGACGCTAGACGGGTCCTTCGGCAGGCAGCTGGGACGCGAGCGGCGTGCTCCCGCCGCCGATGAAGTCGGGCGGCGTCCACCGTACTAGTCCGCGGCATACGGGTTCGGTTTGGGAAGTATTTCCGACAATAGGGAGAATCGCACTGCACTAGCTGGGCAACGGGACTGGCAGATGCAGGCAAGCAGGCCACCTCGCATCCTTCGGGCCTGAAACCTTACCCCTTCCTGCTCCCTCCGATTGGTCGCGTGCCCGCTGTTCCACATCGATTCCACCACACCTTGTTCAGCGGGGGCCAAACGCCTGCTTTTCGTCCAGTGAGATTGCCACGATACGGTACTACGAGTAATGGGGATGACTGACACAGGGCTTGAACTTGAAGCTGAGGACGTTTGGCCGAGTGCTCTCCGTTGCCAATGATACCGAAAACGCTCAGCCTGGTGAGATGAGCCAGGCAGCTGAGACCCAAGTGAGCCAAGGCATACGTGAGAGAGGAACAACAGGGGTCGTGCGAAAGACGATTGCTTGGTTCAACCCTTACGCCCGTACTGGAGCTGTTGGTTTTGGCTTAGGACACAAGGCTGCAGGTCGTGACTCCCACACGTGAGAAGCACATGTCTGCTATAGCCCATGCGAACCTCTGTCCCGGGGGAACACATCGTGGGAATACGGAATGGCCCAACACGTTGACTCAAGGATACTTTGGCTGTTTTCTGGCAGGGCAGGGTAATTCTACGCGACTGGGGAACATCATGCTGTTCGGCAGTTATTGAGATCGAATTCGTCATTGGATCCAATGTTTTAGTCAACGGAAACATCGTTGCTGCTTGCAGGACCCACGTGCAATCCACACCTATGGATCTGATCACGAGATGGCGAAAGGTTAATCTGACAGCAACGCAGTCTTCGAGGGCAATGTTCTCAAGGAATGGTCTTTTGACAAGGATGGCCGTTTTAGTTTGTACGAATCAGCGAACTGATTTTCCCTGTGTAATGCCAATGGTCCTGGCGAGATCAAGCGGCTAGCCACGCTTGATAGACTGGTCGCATGGGACATGTCTATCCTCCACAAGTCATAAAAGCTACTTGGGAGTGCCATCGAAACATGGAAGAGAGCCCGGGCCATAGAAACCCAAGACTTTGGGTTCGAACACGTCACCAAATGTACAGCTCAGCTTTTCCATCAAATTCTTACGGCGAATGAGGTATCTGAGCAGTTCTTCAGACCAAACCTGGCCCGGTCCTGCATCACCGATGGCTCTCTATTCAATCGTAATACCATCATAGAAGAGACAAAGAGGCTCGCAGTGGAAGACATCCAAAAGGGGTGTTGATTTGGAAGTTCTGGGACAAATATCAACCACGACTAGGTCGCCAAATGACACCGACTGTGCCCCTTTGTCTTATTGCTCGTTGCAGTCACCAAGCAGATGAAAGTCGCTGACACACATCTAACTCGGAGTCGAGGCACCGAAGAAAGAGAAGGCACTGGCCATCAGATGAGGACGGGTTCCTTCCTTGCACTGACAGCCCTGCTGCAAGGAAGTCAATGGGCTTTCTGGGCGGCCGCTTGAGTTGTTTAATGATGCTTCTCGTTGAAGCCATTTGATTTTTTGCATGGTCACTCCTGCCCCTTCGGGTGTGCCACGATGGATACCGTCTTGTGGAGCACTCCTACCTTGAGCAACAGCCGCCCTGGAGTTGCCTTGGCAGCTCTTTCACCTTCGTCATGGCGAACTCGCCATGAGGAAAACAAACAGAAAGCCCCTGGAGCTCGCTCTCTTCTACGATGCAAACCTTCTGTGCTCCATCGAAGGGACGCTCTTCCATTAGCAGCCAACGTCCAACATCAACATTTTTTCAACTGTTCAGGTTATCGGTATCCATCAACACTTCAACAGTGTATAGCATTTGATCCCTTTCTCAGTTGAGATCCTGCTTTTACCAGGCCCCCGAGACCCGAGTCATGGCGTCCAAGAACCACAACGAAGAAAAGTGGAAAATACTTGCCAGAAACGACAGACCGCCATTGGTGGTACCGCCCATCGAGTTGACAGCAAAGCGAAACATACAGACCGCGCTTCAAGAGATTCTGGCGTCTCAAGCTATCAGTCAAAAGGACTTTCGCCGGACTACAGACGGAAGAAACTAGGTTGTGCTTCTTGAGATTCCGATGTCTGACGACATGAGTCAAGGAACTTTGTGCCAGACCGCAGCTGTTGTTGAGAAGCTAGCAGCCCAAACGTTAGACCTCGGTTCCAAAACGCCCAGTGAGGGGAGCGGTTTTCTCCTACGTGTAGCCTGTCAGATGTCCCCATCGCCTGGCGAAGAAAGGTATAACAGCTGGAGGAATCTCAATAATGAACACCGAAAGGCCTACAAAAAGGACGTTGACCTACGGCTTGAGAACATTCTAAGAATTGTGAGAGCCCTGCTCAACGGTTCAAACATATTCTCCAAAGATCATCATAGCAAGACGGCCTTGGGATATGCGAAGTTGAGCGGGATTGACAGCTACCTTGCACATGGGTTTGACGCTGCTCGACATCGGTGGGCAGAAAACAAGCTGCGATCCAAGAAGTAGGGGCCACGGTGCTTGGAATTGACTGGGTATATACTCAACTTAATTGTTATGACCACTATCGGTCGCCATCGCTGCTACTGTTGTTCTGTATCACTGCCACTGTTGTTGTATTATTACTAGTGTAGTTTTTAGCTATTCTAATCAGCGGTACAGTAGGCATACAAGTAGGACGGACACCCCGTCGAAGTAGTCCCAGAACCCAATCAAAATAAGCGGGCTCTAAGTCAGTATTTTCAATCCATTCACTAGCGAACTGTCCGCTGCGACTTCGCTTGGACTACAATCCAATGAAACTCCCTCCTTCTCGTGATTCACTGTTTCTACCTGCTTGGCGACAAGAGTATCACCTCTAATGCCCCAGCTCTCGGTAAGTGGTTCGTCCATCAGCTCATTATGAACAAGGCCGAGCTGGGGTGCATCACGCTCGCCATCGAAAAAAGCTTGGAAGAGTCGTCGAAGTTTCGCTGATGGTTACGGCCATCCGAAGTCGCCGTCCGGATGTTGTCAGGGCCCTGCTAAGCTCTTGGCCGGACAAGATGCTTGGGCGCCGCTGCAAGCACGGCGTGAGGCGGGGCAGCGTCGATCCGGCGTGCCACATCCATTGGTTGTTCAGCGTTAAAGACGGACGGACGTGAAGGCGTCGAGATTCTGGAGGATTTGGAACGCAGCGTGCCGGGCCTCCGGGACGAGCTCGCCGCCGAAAGCTTCTGCTCGCTCAGCCGCTGGATTCCCTGCTGGGTGGCGTCGGGAGTCAAGCCCATGATGCTCCGGTGGTTTCTCGGCCGCGGCTTTCAGGATCTACGGTCAGCGCAGCGCCGGAAGCGTTTCTTCAGGGACCTGATCTTCCACCGCGACCTTGATAAGTTCACGCCACCCCTTGTTGATGTGCTCATCGAGCACGACCCCACGTTCGTCATCCTCCGCCCGCTCCGATCCCTCGCCGCCGCCGCCGCGCCGGGAAAGATCACGCATCACGAGCTCTTGGACCATCTGGAGCGACTCCTCGACGACAAATCGCTCAACACCGCCGAGATTCTGCGGCCGGACTTTGTGATTATCAAGATGCTCAAGTTCGAGGGGTACCGGGCCGAGACCGAGTCGCTACACCGCACGGCTGGCGTGATTGAGAAGCTTGCGGCGCTGCAACGCCGTGGATCTGAGAGCCCTAACGAGTCGCCACATGAGCAGATCCGTCGCGTCGAGGCTTGCAATGATCTGCTGCATCGCGCATGCCACGTGCTGCTCAGCCCCCTGAGTAAGTGCCTCGCGCGCACAAAGCAAAGGGGCAGACCTCCCGGCTTCCACGACAGCAACCGCCAGAGCACGGGACCAGACGCGGAGGAAAAGAAGGACATGGAAGCCGTGCGCAGATCCAACATCGCCCGCATCATTGGAGCTTTCTCCAAGGGCAGCAACATCTTCGCCAGGGACCTCCGTAATAAGAAGTCGGCAATCCGCTACGCCAAGGAGAGCGGCGTCTTCTTCAACCTGGTCCAGGACTTCGACGCCGCGCGCCACGAACACGCCACGAAAACGATGCGATACGGGTGGGAGCGCGGATTCTTCGCGGGAAACGATCCGTACAGGCGGAAACGTCGTTGGGAGTCGTGGAATCTGCCGCGGGTGTAAAAGCTGATCTGGCGAAAAGCCTCCGCTTACAATGATTTGCAGTAGATTCACAGTCGCAATTATCAGTCGTAGTTTCCAAGTCTATGCTGATCCTAGTACAACCCCGTGGCTTGCTTGATGTTGACGGCCCCGCGCACGGAACGCCCGTGATTAATGTGGGTCCAGCGCCTACCGTCCGGCGCCGCCAGACGAACGGCGAACCTGGTTCATTCCGGCAAGGGTCCCAAGCACACAAACTATTCGTTGAGAGATATGAAGTACGATGCTACTGAATATTCCTGAATGTCAAAGGAGCCTTGCAGCTAGGCCTGCATAGAGAGCACCTAATTGGGGAAAGCCATGCTCCGAAGCCGCACCGCCCTCCCCCTGCATCGGCTCCACGCAGATCAGGGTCCAGAACCCTCACCCATCCACAACGCCACATAAGCACCCACTTGCATGAGCTCCAGCATCTCAGAACACGAGTAACCATCAAATAGCGCCGATGGTTTAGTGGTAAAATTCTCCGTTGCCATCCAGCAGCGTCGGGGAGCCGGGGGTTCGATTCCCCCTCGGCGCATTTCTTTTGCTCCCGGGGCCGTTGACATCCCCGCGAGGTTTTCTTTTTGTTACGGAGACACACTGGGCTTGCTGGACGATGCCGAGAAGTAGGATATGCATATTGAATGAACACCGTATAGATGACCAGTAACCAAGGAAAGCCACGTATGATACAGACAACCAACGCCTAGAGAAACCGTTTATGCCCTCCCCGACGGCGCGCTGGAACTCGATCTCCGCCTCGTGTTCGCGGGCCGCGACCCGTCCCCGTTCGCTCTCCCATTCGTCTGGCTCCTTGTCAGCGCCTGCTGGGCCGTCACCACGACGCCCTGGTCCGACCACACCGCCACGCCAGGGTGGATGACGTTGATGGTGTCCTCGCCCTCGTCCATGAGGACCTGCGGAAACAGCTCCGCCACAATCACCCCCTTGCCCCCGGGCGCCTCCGCTTGCGGCCTCGTCCCGTACTCCTCCCACAGCTTCGTGCGCTGAGCCTCGTCCACGTCGTCCACGTCCTCGTCCTCGACGTCCTCGCAGACCACGAGCTGCCTCGACCGCTGCAGGTGGCCCCACATGACCACGCCGTCCTCGAAGAACTTGGTGAGCCGCGTCTGGAGCGCGAGGTACTTCGTCGCGGGGACGAAGGCGCACAGCTCGCGATAGACGGCGTCCTTGGCCAGGCCGGCCACGGCCTTGCCCGCCTCGTTGCGGTCGCAGACCGCGAGGATCTGGCACCGGAAGATGGTGGCGCGCTGCACGTCTTCGGCGAGGTACTCGAGCATGTCCTGGCCTGCGGCCTCGAAGTCTGGCGGGAGGAAGAAGGGCTGGAATATGTGTGACCGGAGGAACTTGGCGATGACGGATTGGGCGACCAGGCAGCGGAGCTCTGGGGAGGAGCCGGCTTTGGGGAGAGGCACGCGCTTGAGGTATTCGAGGTGGTGAGGGAGATGGACAACGTTCTAAGTCATGTGTTAGTGGCACGCTGTTGAGAAGTGGGCGGCGACTTACCAGTGTGCTGTCCGGCTCTCTGAAGAACTCCGTCACTAGAGCACGCGATTCCTCCGCGTATGTATGCAAATCCCGGCGGCTGTGAATTGTTAGAAAAAGCCCATTCATCGAGGTATAGTAGAGGGGTGAGCGACGCACAACCTATCGAGGTCTCGTTCGGTGTAGTCTCGCAAGAGGTCCGCGCCAACGTCCTTTCGCAGCTGCTGGAACTTCGAATCGACTACCTGAAGCTCTGCCTCCTTGGACTTGAGATTTCCGTCTAGGAGGTTCTTCTCCAGGATGACGCTTTCCCTGTCGGCCTTCAGAGCTTTGACCTCAGCGGCGGACTGTGCCGACGCCCTCTGCAGCTCCGCGACCCGTTGCTTCGCTGCCTCGACCTCTTCCTCCTTGTCGGCGAGGTGCCTCTGCGCATCTTCGAGTTTCTGGCTGGTGACGAAGCTCGCCTCCTCGGTATGCTTGTACTCGCCGGCCCGCCTCTCGAAGTTCTTGATCAACACCTCCTTGGCAGCATCTTCGGCCTGGATCTCCGCCCTCAGCTTGTTGATCTCCTCGTCCTTTTCCTCCTTCACGAGCTTGATCCGATCCTCCATGTCCTTCATGAGCTTGTCGATGGCCTTACTCTTCTCCTCGGCCACCTGTTCCTTCTCTTTCCTGATGTTTTCCACCTCCTTGTTCTTCTCCTCGACCTCTCTCTTCAGTCTCTTCTCGCTCTCCATGAGCTTCTCGAGGTCGGGCAGACTGCTGAGTTCGCTGTTGACAGCATTTGCCGAGGAGATGAGGTTGCGGAGCGTCTCGTAGAGCTTGGTGCCTTTGAAGGAGGGCTTGGTGCCGTTGATGCCATTGACGCCGTTGACGCCGTTTTTCATCTTGGTTTCGGCCATTTTTGCGGGAGACATTGAGGAAAGTGTTTGCCTAGGAGAGTGAACCACCGCTGAGCCGTGGAGCTGAACCGCGATCATTTATGTTCACATAGCCCAAGGCGCCGATACCCAAAGCCCAACATCGAAAAGACCTTCATCGGCAGGCTCGAAAGACGGCAGGCACATCAAACAAAGTCTTCGGATTCGCCAATGCGGGAGGCCATAGGCTAAGGTGGTGTGGTATTGCATGTGTTGCGGACTGATTCGTCGCGCTCGCCTCGTTGGGTTGACCGTCCAGTCGAGACCGGTTCGTCTTGCCCGCTCGGGTAGGTCGCACGGCATGCGGCGGCTGCACGTCTGTCTGGCGCGGGGCGACGGTGTTGGTGCCGCCCGGCGAGGCTGCGGGACGAGACCGTGACGGATAGGTCTAGAGATGCTCGGATATCGGGCCTGTGAGAGTTCAAGGGCAGAAGCGCCGTATTTTGAATGGACGGTTGAGAGAATTCGGGCAGCAAGCAAAGCGTGTTGTGATGGCCACTCGTTCTGCTGACCTGCCAACTGGCGTTGCAGATGCGGTACGCGCCCGCGCGTGGCATGCGTGTCTGGTCAGATCATCGCCCAACCATGCCCGAACCTAACAACCGCGTCTCCGGTAAAAGATCAGTTCGGGATTCCCGATAAGCCTTGGTTCTTGTTCTCGAACAGAAACAAAAATATCTCTTGAGGCTCCCCGCCCAACATTGGCAGCGGCATCACGGCCTGCTCTGCAACGGCCCAACCGTCTTCCTTGACGAGCTCCCAAAGCCGGCTTTCGTCGGCGTGTCGGACCTTCATCGCCACCAAAACTCGGGTCGTGACCTCAGCTCCCGGTCTCTTTGACAGGTTCTGCTTATGAATCGCCGTCCAGGTGTCGATGAGGGCGGGCAGCGCGTCGGCGTTGTAGGTACAGTCGCTCAGCACCACAAGGTCCCAGAACCTTGATCCGACCTGCGGGCCGAAGTCGCCCTGTCTGCCGTCGTCCCAGTCCAGGTTTTCGTACTCTGGCCGTATCGACGGAGCGCCCGTCGTCGCCAACCGGTCGATGTTAGCGCCAGCTCGCTCCTCAGCTTCGGGGAGGTCGGTCATGAGGATGGTGCTCTTGTCAGAGCCGCCTTCTCGCGAGAGCATGCGTGCAAGGCCGATACCGAAGATGCCTACGCCGCATCCGAGCTCGAGAATGTTGACGGCGTCGCTGCCCAGAAGAAGATATTCGAGCGTGTTCATGGCTAGCGGATGCCCTGCACACAAGCCAGGGTCGCCGTCCGAGAGAAGCCACAACCGTGAGACGACCATGATACCGGCGTCCCAGACGTGACGGGCGATACTCTCTCCGATGTCCTCCTCGACCTCGATAAGTGCCCCCGGGCTCCTGTCGCCAAGCCGCAGCCTACGCAGGCAGGTTGTCGGGGCCACTGACCCGGGAGTCTGAATGTCCGTCCAAAGGGGCATGATTCTCCCGGCCTCGTCGTTGAAACCTGCCATCGACACATTGGCCGCGGTCTCGGCGGACACTCCCGAACCAGCCCAGGCGTACACGCGCAAGGGGCCTTCGTCCGCTCCAGGTTGCGGCAGGCGAGACTTGGATTCGAGGTGCTGTGCGGGGATGTCGGCCTTCAAGACCCTCATTCCAGAGGTCCATCGCAGGGTCTTCTCTCCCGCCAATCTCATGGGTTTGCTCTTTCCTGCCGAGAGAGGCTGCTCCCAGCCGAAGCTGACCTTGATCTTGACCGGCTCATCGTGGGCCAAGAACGAGTCTCCGAGGTCGGTGGTGACGGTAAGGACGACGTTCAGAGACCACGCATTCTTCCTGTCGCCCTGAAAGGTGAGTTTCGGGGCCCGTAGGAACCGTATGTAATGCATTGGGTCGGTTTTTGCCGATGTCCAACTCGTCTTCCCGGGTTCTCGAAGTTGTTTAGTGAAGGGCATGGACCAGACTGAAAAGTCCAGGCGGCTTAGTCAGGCAGCCGGTCACTGAGAGCTCCGGGCCCCACTGAATACAGCACCTACCATCAGCAGAGGGCCGTCCGGCAATAATTATCTCCTCCATTCTTCATCCTGCGACACGCAAAACGCAAAAGAGGCACATCTGCAAAGAAGCCTCAAGCAGAGCGATCAAGGATCCCTCGAGCCCTCCATCAAGGGATTGCGAGCACTTGTCGTCGGAGGTCGCCGCGACCGGGCGCAGTGGGCAGCAGGACACGCTACGGACGCTTCCGACAGCAGGAGGTCGGCGCCACTGCAGCGTCGTGATAAGCATCACGGCGATAAAGCTGCCGGCCCAACCCACCCAGACCCCATCTTGAGCTGCGTGGACGAAGCCAGAATTGGTCTACTATACCCTACAAACTCTGTTCAGTTGACGAACACAGGGACACAATTACCTCAAACGAGCTGCAGTCAACCAGCACCACAATGGCCGACGACGAGCCCCTCCCCCAGCGCGACTTCAAAGCCCTCCTCTCCGGCCTCCTCTCCCTCACCGAATCGCGCATCGTGCCACTGACCCGGCACGGCGTCTCCTCCGGCAGCAAGCTCTTCGGCGCCGCGATCCTCTCCTCCGCAAACCTCGAGCCCTACACCGTCGCGACCAACGACGAGCGCACGTCCCCGCTGCTGCACGGCGAGATCAACTGCATCCAGCAGTTCTTTACGTCGACGCACCCGGACCCGGCGACGCGCCCCTCCCCGCGGACCGACTGCCTCTTCTTTGCGACGCACGAGCCGTGCTCGCTGTGCCTCAGCGGGATCGCCTGGTCCGGCTTCCGGGAGGTGTACTACCTCTTCACCTACGAGGACAGCCGCGACCTGTTCGCCATCCCGCACGACATCAACATCCTGGAGCAGGTGTTCCGCGTGCGCGCCGAGGGGGAGGACGACGCGGCCCTGGGGCGGAGGCAGCTATACAACCGCACCAACCGGTTCTTTACGGCAAGGAGTCTTGAGGATCTGGCGGAGGAGCTGCCCGAGGAGGAGAGGGAGCACTGGCGGGGGGAGATGGAGCGCGTCAAGGGGCTGTACAACGCGTTGAGCGACACGTACCAGGAGGGCAAGAAGGCCGGCGCGGAAAGCTCGAGCGTGTGGCAGTGAGATGCTGTCGTGTGCTGGCGTTGGGAGGCTGTTCGTTAGTGACGATAGCGGCGAGGAGCCGACGAGCGGTGGCTGGGGAATCGACGCCGTCGATGCGTTGGCCGACTTGACTTCGAGGATGGATCGGGGTCTAGTCTAGCATCGAGAACGGCCTCTGCACCGGCGACGGCTGGCGTGACTAGCGGGCAACAGATCTAAGGCAAGGCTAAGAGGAGCGTCTTCTAATTTAGGTAGTCATCTATCGGTCCTAGTGACTTTCGATATTTCATAGACAAAAGTTCATCGCCCGTCGTTTGTCCGTTGTTTCCTCACCGGCCCAAATTGTGGCCAAGTGCCCGCGGCGCAGAATGCTGCGCACTGTGGGCGTTATGATCAGATGTGCATTGCATGGCGGGGATTGTATCGTCGGTACGGCGAGGGGCCGTCGACGATGTACCTCGTCAAGCACACCCCCCTCCCTCCCCCTCATTGGAGGGGACCCGCCCGTTGAAGATGGGACCGATTCGGTCGTGATTGGCGGGTGCGGCCTTGGCTTGGTATGGCCCCGCGACATTTTTACGTGCAGAACGCGGCCTTCGGCGTGGGGAGCACGTTGCCCGTACGGGAGGGCCGGGGGGGCCTGGGTCGTAGGTTCAAAGACTGTCCGGCTCGACGGATCAGCACACCAAGGGCCACCTCATGGGCCGCGGATCTATCGGGTTGAGAGCACCAAAGGTGCCTGCCACCCTGCCACTGCCTGCCTACCGGACTGCGTGCTGCAGACGCTTCGGTCGCTGACGGGCTTGTGTCATGTTGGTGAGGGCAAGTAGGCAATAGGTGCTACTAGGACGCCAGATGCTGCGGTGCGAGTATGCTTTTTTCGGGCTGCATTGCCTGTATGAGCACTGCGGACGAGAGGTGTCCTGTTCCACCGCAGCGGCAATGATCATTAGCTGGAGGAAACAGTCCCGTCTTCCACGTTCCCCTCCTGCTGGCGAATACCCCTCCTCTCTGTTTCTCGTCTCCTGCATCCCGGGCGGGCAAGGGGCGGCGGGGAAAGAACGAAGCCAACCTGGAAACGCCGGCGGCCAGCATCCGCTCTCTGCATGATGCCAAACGCGGCGCGATAGGCGCGGCGGGGAAGGGGGAGGATAGCAGCGCAGCGCAGCTCCTTGTCCCTGTCACGCGCCGTTGTGAGCCCATTCCAGAGGTTCAGTCAGTCCGCCCACGGTGAAGAAGAAGAGCCCATGGCCATGTCTTGTCTCGTACAGCATTCCATACTCTCACCGAGAGTGCGCCCACGGCGGTTACCCATCGTGAGAACCGTCCAGGGTCGGGAAACAGGGAAGCGTGGACAGAGCGAAGTGGTGGGGGCGTGCAGGTGACGACGAGAGGAGAAAGGTGGTGGCTTCCAGGTTGGTGGTTGCTGACTGACAAGTGACGGGACGAACGAACCCCTCCCCCACTTCCATAGGTGGCCACTTGGGACGGGCCGGCACAGCGAACTATCCCGTCAACGCAGGCCAGGCCAGGGCAGAACAGGTACTGGTACAGGGGGTTGAATAATACCACCAGAGGACTGCTGTGGTGGTGCATACTGGGTCGGTCAATCCGTCCGGGACTGGGCAAATGACGCACCTCAAGCCGCGGCTGGACAATTAGCAGGCCAAAAATAACAGGCTGCTTTGCTTCCATCCGCCGTCTGTCTTTCTTCTCCCGCAGAGGGTTGCTTTCCAGGCTGTGCCGCGCTGCGCTCGCGCATATGCGTCCATCTCTGCATGCTGTAGTCACTCGACCGGTCGCTCACCCCTCCTCTGCCCTGCCCGTGGTCTGACGGAGCGTTTTCGGTCGCCGGTCCGACCTCGTGACAAAATTGGTAATATGGGTGGTGGCAGAGTGCGAGGGTAACCGTGAGATGACGGGAGTGAGAAGGTGGTCAGCTCAGCGCATTCAACGGATTTGTCTTTGGTTCGTTTCTCGGGCTGAGCCGCAAGTAGCTGCGCCATTCGCTCGCTGTAATATTGCGCCAACAGTCGTGAACCATTGCAGTGGCCGTTTTTAGGGCAGTGGGGTCGCATCTTTGGGGTCCTTGGGGCATGATGTCAGCTGGAGGCATGGAGGCAAGCAGGGTCCATATTGGAAGGAAGAAGGCCCCCTCGCCTTCCATTCATGGGATGCACCACCTGGACGACACGAATAGAAGTAGGTACCTAGGTACGTAAATACCAGGCTATTGGCAATGCCTTCCATCGAGTTCACTGCAAACTTACCTAATCTCCCCCTGTGGCTGAAAGGCTTCGCCCCCACAGCGGGAGAGATCTCGGGCCTTGCAGATTCAACCTGCATTTTGCTCTCTGCCAGCCCTGTTTGCCTTCACTGCAGTTTTAACCCACTCCGACGACACCATCACCCAGTTCAGGCAACCGGGCGAACCATGGACGGCCGCAACCAAGAAACCCCTTCGCCGTTGAAAGGGAGCTCACCAAACATTCAAGGGCCATGAACCGTTACATCAACTGAGCCCCTCTTTAGCCCTCTCCCAGCGGGAGGAGCGGTAACCTTCTTTCCTAGAGTCCCCGAGGCTCGATCATCATTCGAGACATGGCTCGACGTACTGTTCCCATCATTGGACAATCAACCACCGAGACCAAGACAACTCGTCACCCGGTGCCTGCGACAAGACCCCAGCCTCGTAAGGCTACCATACCACAAATGCCACTGCCACAGCTCCTCCCGCTGCTGCCGCCTGCCTTGAATCTGGCCCCCGATCTTGCACTTTGTGCCTTCATCTTGTTCATCGTGACACCCCTCACCCCTCCTCAAGATACCTATCTACCTAAGTACCTGAGGAACATCAAAGTGTGTAAGTACCATTTCCCTTAGTAAGCAAGCCATCATCATCATCATCACCACCACCACAATTGTAATACCACAGTCTGTTCAGTGTCTTGTAAGACCAAGGTACCTGCTTGCATGCCACATTGCACTGCTTTCTTTTTTTCTGCCCACATCAGTTCACTTTTAGGAATCCCGTACCCGCACTGAGACATTGTTCCTCAAAGGGAAAGGGGGACGGGGCCTAGGAAATAAACGTGGTGTCGCGCTGACTGCCGCTGCACATCATCCATGCTGCTGATTGGCGACTTTAGCGCTGACCGAGCCGTCTCTTGCCCGTGCACCCGCATCTCGTCACAACGCCATTGACCATGAACCTCCCCTTTCTATCCCTCGGAATGGCCAAACGAGGTCGAAGCCATCCCTACTCCCTACCTACACTAGTCCCCTCCTCTCCTTTCCCCAGCCTTGCCATTTATTCCTTCTTCCATCTTGCCCTTCCTGTGTTACAAACAGCCACATGCTATCCAGGCAACGGGACAGGCAGATGGCAAACGGCCACCATGCAGCAAACGCCCGCTCGCCCGCCTCCGTCCCAGACCTCGTCACACCGAACCATCCATCCCCGGTCAGGACCTGAACCGGTGCTCCCACACCAAGACATCTGCGTACACCATCACACCTGTTCATGTCCAGGAACGGTTCACCACACTTTGACAAACGGGGCCAACCACCTACCTGCTCGACGCGACAAGCCGCCCAGCATCCACCGCAAACTATTGTTTGTGACCACTAACCAACCAACCAACCAGCCCCTTTCTGCTTGCCATCACCAGGAAAAAGTAACGCACCGTAGAGTCCATCTTCCTGAGGGAGGAGCATGCGGCGCGGGTGCGCCTCCATCCCCACGCCGCTGTCTGTCTCGGAAGCCGCCTTTTCCTTCCTGGGCTCTGGCCTTCATCTCGGCGGTGGCACATCCGCCTCCCGAATTCACCATCCAAGCAACCACTAAGTGTGCCGTGCGAAACCTACCCAAAGAGGAAACATGCTTCCATCGGATCAGCTGAGCCTCACCGAAGATGAGATCTGAGATGAGAGCTTTGTATTCTTGCACACCCTCCTCACCGAACTACAAGCCTTCCCAGCCATCGTCGTCGTCCATGAGCAGCAGCAGGGAGCGCGTCAACCGAGCAAACACCTACACGCCCTCCAGCCCTGCCACCCATGGAGCTCGAAACGCACAGTTGCAGGCCCCCGCGTCCAGCAAACGAAACTTTCGTCTGAACCACTGCAACCCCCATGCAACCGTGCCAGACACGTTGACAAAAACTTTTCCAGTCTCTTTGCCAAGCTTTGCCTGCCATCGGGGCAAACACACGGGGCTCCATCTGTCTCTGCCTCCAAGGCAGAAGGGGGGAAGAAAAGAAAGGTCTCGCCCACAACCCTGAATATCCCACCACCACCAACACACGCCTCCGTCTGGATCAAGAGGCCCGTGCATACAAGGGAGTCAGTCACCTCAAGACACATCGGAAGACCACTCCCGACCGGAATGCGGCTGAGAAGAAATGGTCGAGTCAGACGTTGTTGCCCTCGAGACGCGACACATTCTTGTAGATGAATCATAATCATGTCTTGATGCCTGAAATGAACCCTTCCATGCCGTTCATATCACAGGAGCAGGAAGAGCAGAGCCTCGTTGGGGGTTAAGACCCCAAGACCGACTCTCGGCCAGGCAGCCAGCTAGGCTACTGCCATTCGAGTGGGAGGTAATAGCAATCAGGGAACAACAGAAAAGAGACTGCCCGGGGCTGAACCGTGGTATCTTGGAGGCTGAGACACTGTTTTGCGAACCTGCAGGTTTGCGATCCAGGACGATGACGCTGGTGGTGGTGGCAGTTCAGAAGCCCTCCTCCCCTCCCATCCATTGCATGATCCAGTTTGCGACGCGTCCCCCCAAAACCCTGGCTCGCGTGATGTTGCGCATGAACTGCTGCTCTGCGACGAGCAGGAAATCTTCCTTCGTTGAGGAGGCTGGTCGCGTCGGCAAGCGCATGACCTCGTCGGCGAGAGCAAACACCCGCGCGCAGAACCCTGGGCCTCTCATCCGCACAGACCGCGCCGGCCAGCCGGGGGGCTTCGTCAATCGAACTCGACGCTTGTCGTCGCAGGCTTCTCCCCCGGGCCCACGATCGTTCGTCGCGGGCCTGCAACGGTTCGCCGAGGGCCACGTGGGTCCCTGAGGCCTGAGCTGCCCTGTGGCCCTGGATGACGTTAACACGACAGGGGACTCACTGTAATCAGATCACGCCCACACACACTAGAGTCACAGCATTTGGACATTTGGTTAACAGATTCCAACTTCGTAGATCAGATTTCAACTATTCCGCGGCTCCTCTCCGTCCACCCGAGCCAAAGTAGCAAAAGGAAGGGGTATCTTATGCCAGCACTCTCCTCCACATCTTCCTGCTCAAAGAAAAGAAAACTGGACTCAAATGAGTAGAGTCGGCGAACATTTTGTAAAGCAAAGCGCGGTGCCAGCGCTGCCGAATACAGGGACAAAATTCCAAACCCAACATCCCAATCCTTCTAAAAAAATAAACAAAAAGCAGATCATCTTCGAAGATGACGGTATTATCACAATGCGCGTGTGTGCCAAATCCCAACACGTCTTCCCAAACTGAGCGCTAAAATCTTGGGACCGGTGGGCGGGCGTAGCCGCCGAGTCCCCGCAAATCCTTCGTAGCCGCGCAAAAAGCATACTTTTGATGACCATCCCAAATAACAAGGTCGATGATGTAAATGTCGCGCGCGTTCGTGTATGTCGTTCCCGTCCGTCCCGTCGTCGACTCGGGACTCCAGCATCTGGTATCTGTGGGTATTCTGGGTATCGAAAGAAAAATGGTTCTCGTGTGTATCCCCGATGCATAATGGCGCGGGCCGTATTATGTGTATGCTGATGAGAGAGAAATCTGTATCCCTGGTGCGTGGATAGAGATGGAAAAGGAAATTCCTGGAAAACGGTGTCCGGAAAACAGATTCCTAATCGTACAATCGGCAACTCCATCCGTAGGTTCGATGTTGGTTTTTTTGTTTTGGTGGTTTTTGTGTGTGGGTATGTGGTTCCATGTGGCAGTCCGCGGATGTCCTTCGGCAAGATCCAACCAGGCAAAAGGACAAGCAGAGAGACATAGGAGACCAGGCAAGAGTGTCCAAGGCAGAAAGGGGGTCCCGTCTAGGCCGTGGGGTTCCGGAGGATCTCCTCGCAGTTGGCATCGAACCTCAGGTTGAAAAGACGAACACCCTGCATGAAACGCTCCGTCTTGTCGAGCTCGCGCTCACGGCCGAAGAGCGTCTCGACGAACTCGACACCGGCGTTCTTGCCGAGCGAGGCACCCTTCTTGTTAGCCTTGAGCATGGGGGACTCGCACGTCTTGAGGAGCTTGCGAAGCTTATCGGTCAGGCGCTCGCCCGAGTCGATGAAGTCCTCCAGGATCTCCTTGCTCTCCGAGCTGCGGACGCGCTCGACGGTCTCGTCCGCGCGCTTGATCTTGCCTGCCAACTGGATAAGCAGGAGCCAGAGCTCACCAGCCATGTCAGAGATGGGGGTGGCAGGTCCGTGGTGGTAGACGGTCCAGTCATAGATCCACTTCCCCAGGGAGTTGGAGTCGAAGACGCTGCCAAGAAGGAGAATGGGCTCCTCGGTGGGGTCCCAGTTCTTGAGGGAGTATCCGGAGGGGATCTTGTGCCTCTTGGCGTCGACGTCGGTAGCCTGACGAGCCGGGGCAGGCTTCTTGTGGTGAGAGCTGGCGGGGCGGGTAGTGGCCGGCCTCTGGGGGACAGATGCCGAGGAGCGGCGGGCATGGGTGTTGGCCGGGCTGGGACGCGCCGAACGCTCGTGGACGTGAGCTGGTTCGCGCTCAATGTATGTGAATCCGCCCTGCTTGGGATAGTGGTAATCAGTGGCATATCCTCGACCGGCGTCTTCATAAAATAGTGTCTCATGGACCGAGTGCCTCTTGGTCCTCGTCCTCGACGACTGTGCCGGCAACACGTAGGTACGGCCATCCACCTCGATAATCTCGTCCTCGTCGGATTCCCCGAGGGGCGTGGAGGCCCGGACATAGACATAGGAAGATCGGCGCTCGCGCTTTGGTTGCGACGGGGTGGCCCACGAATGCTTGCGCGAATGATGACCACTACTCACATTTGCCGTGGCATAGTAGCCGTCGCTCGTGTACCGAGGCGAAGCCGTCGGGGGACGCGGGCTGTACTCGCTGAAGCCGCTGCTGGCGTTGCGGAAGTGGGCGCGAGTGGCGGGCCTCTGTGGTGTTTGGCCCGAGTAGTAGTAGCTGGAAGGTCCACGAGGGGAGGGAGTGGGCGTTGCCGACTGGAATCGTTCCCGGGTGTAGTAGTACTCCTCGCCAGGAGTGGATCCGGTGTAGGGTGATGAGTAGTTCGCCATGGTGTCTGATGGCCGTGCTCTTGCGACGTCTCTCGATGGGCGTCCAAAAAATCCTTCTTCAAACAGGTATATCCAAAAAAAAAAAATAAAAAAAAATTCAGCGTCTCCTACTGCTGCGTCCTCTGCTGATGTTGTGTTTCCCCCCGCAAGAGATCGACGGTGGTGTAGATGCGAATGTGTGATTCCAGGGCCAGGTGTCGTGCCGGTGTCGAGACACGAAAGAAGGTGAAGCAAGTCACCTTGGTATGCGGTCGGAAGATAGAGGAGAGGAGAATTGCCTTCTGTGTCCGAACATGACCAAGTTTTGTGAACGCTGCTGGTGACCTTCGCTGACCAAGGACACTAGTTGATTACCGAGCGGCGGAGAAGCTTCTCGACCTCGGCGGTGCGCGGAAGAAGTTGCTGGGTGCTTCGGGCTCTCCAGCAATTCGAACGATGATGTTGTTTGGGCAGGGAATTTGGGCCGAACGGCTTGATGTTCAAGAGATATGAAATGATTGGCAGACGCCAAAAAATGTCAGGAGACAGAAGAAGTACAAGAAGATGGAGGTGGTGCTGTCCTATTTAATTGCTACTCAGAATTTGTGGGAAGACTAGGTAAGAGAGGATGAGAGAGGGATGTGTGTGCCAACCTGGCTGGCATGGGCCTTGGATGTGACCCGCTTAGGACGTTCCTCCTAGTCACCCAGACCCCTGTCACTGGTGCTGCAGCGTCAGGGTGGCTGGCACTAAGGCAAGCGCAAGGACGCGGAGCCAGGGTACAGGGTGGACTCAATTTAGGCCGTCCCACCTGCCCACCTCCCTGCTCCTGGAAGGGACATGGACGACGAGTGACTGGTAGGGGTGTGGATCTAGGAGGAGTACTTGGGTCAGGTACCTGCCTCCTTGTGCCCGCTTCGCCCGCTCTGAGGATTACTCACTCTGCACACAGTGAAAGCCACAACCAGTGCGGTCCGTACGGTGTTGCCTTCACCGAAAGGCACTGGCCCAGTGGATAGGTGTGAAGGGAGGTGCTCCCGTACTGTTCGGTCAAGCCCAAACCAATCGCCGGTCCGTCGTCCCAAGTTGAGACGCTGTTGGTGCGTTTGCCGCGAATCAATCCAGTAAGCAAACACAGACAGGCGACTCAGGGTCAGCTCGTAAATCCGTGCTTCAGCTGTCGGGATGCACCAATCCTCAGGCGCAAGCAGCTTGGGGTCTTGTGCCTGTAAGATGATGGACGATGAGTCGTATCCGGTCAACACTGCTCCATCCCGGTCCGATTACTTTCTGCAAATGCGGTCCAGTTTAAGAGCACTGTTTGGACTCGGAAGCGCAAGTAAAAGATCGGCATGCACGGCTCGACGGCGAAATTTGGCCACACCTATATCGAAATTCCGGTATCCGTACCTGCTCCGGGCCTTTTTGAATGGAAAAAGGACCCTGACGCCGAAGGAGGACGGGGACTCGGGCGCAACGCGCTGACCTCGGTGGAAGAGTCCAAGGTGAACGACTGGGAGTCCTTGTCGCTTCGATGAGTCGACGCCAACGTGAACGTCCGTGGGATCCCGGCTGGCTTTCCCTGGTCCCCGGGCGCAAAGCAGCTCGTGAAAATGAAAACCCCAGAGATGGAGGCCCAATGATCCTGGCAGCCGCTGGGCCGTGTGGAAAAATTTGCCGGTGTCTAGCAAGCGAGATTGGGTCCTCGCACGAACAGGCGTGCGCCGTAGGGATATTTGTGTCGTAAAAAGGGCACTCCAACGGTGCGCCAACAGGATAGGATCTCAACAGGACCAGTGCCCCTACGGCAGCAGAGTCCTCAGTCTCAGTCTACACTAGAGGGCGTCCGTCCGTCCCTCCCGAGTGAAAAATTTTCACCCTCGTCGTTCCGTTCCCCCTGCTGTAACGTGGCTGGCCGCTGTCTGGTCCTTGATTATCGAACAGGGTTGCAATTGTTGGGATTCCTGGGGTGAATCATACGGTGTCAAGGTGTGAAGGCCACCGAAAACACGAGCGCACGCCCAGCCGACGAGAGTAGGGAAAACTCTGAGCTGCGATTGGCATGGAAATGATTTCGTCCCTGGTGGGCGCAATATCAAGGGAGATTCCTCGAGGCTGGACGACGAGAAGAAGAGGGATGGTGCGCGCCGGTCGTGGAATCGTGAGAATTCCCAGCTTCAAAGTGCTGGAGAAACGCGTGTTGTCTATGTTTTTTCTCTTGATCTTTGCGCCGATGTTGGGTGTTGTCGTCCGTATCTTGGCTGGGTTTGGCCTGCTTGTTCTGTTCTGTGCGTCCTCGGTGAGGCTGCTTAGCCCTGAGCAGTGGCCAGATTAGGGGTCTGACGAATCCTGGTCCGAACTCGAGCCTGATAATCGTGATTTTCCTTCTCCCTCTCGCGGTGTTTGTTTCTTCTTTTTTCCGCCTGCGCCTCCTGGGCTATTGTGAGAGTGTGACCGGAGGGACCCTGACTGATGGCGTTCAGTCTCAGCAGTGAGCAGATGAGACGTGCCGTCCGCTCAGATGAGCAGCTTCGGCCCGTGGTAGGGCCTGTGGCATCGACAGGAGCTGCAGGCTGCAAGGGATGACGAGGCCGGCGACGGAAGGCAGGAAAAGGAAAGAGGACGAGAGAAGAAGGTAGGGATGGATTGCAGACGAGGGGGCTGGGAGGAGTCGGTGCCTCTTTTATCGATGCAGAATCAGATGCCACCTATCGAGACACATGACGGCAAGCAGAAACGAAGGCAGCGAGTAGAAGCAGAAACAAGAAGGAAACAGGATGACAGGATGACGAGAGGCAGGAGGGACTTCGTCACAGCAGGATCGGGGCAGGGACGAGCCATCGTGCATGTGCATGCTGGTGTGATCACGTTGAGGGATGATGACGAGCATCGATCAATACCTTGGGCGTCAGGTTCCTCTCAATACCGTGTGGTATCTACATGGTAGGTTGGTTGGTAAGCAGTACTTGACGTGCTCACAGCGGCGAGGTGCGGCACATGCATCCGTACCTAGGATAGAAGATGCGCAACAGGCGTCCTCACACCATCTCGTATGTACCTGTGAAGAATGGCTGTTCGAAAGTAAGCAAGACCATAGGTGATGGAAGCTGGGCCTGCACACCCTCACGGAGCCGCATCTTCAACGTGAATAATCAAGTGACTCGGCATTAAGCGCCGATAGAGGTGACGATGCGGAGGTTCACGGCGTTTAGTGGAGGAGTTGAACCGTCACATGCACCCCAACGCGGGGTGACGGGATGGCGGAACGCGCGGATTGATTGATTAGGTTGCCCGTACGGGGAGAGAGGGTCGGTCTCCAACTCCGGGGGGCTTCTCCAGTGGACAGACATCCCTCCCACCATGTTTCTGCGCTACGGATGCCTTACCCTTCCCATGAGAGCAGAGGGCCAACCAAGGAGGGGAAGAAGGTGCATCCATCCATCCCTTCAACGTCAAAGTGCACTTTCCCTCACTTTACACGTGTAGGTATCCAGCAATAGCAGAGGGAGGGGGAAGCTGTGCTTCATCAGCACCTACACTACCTTCCTAGGTACCTACACGACCTGAGTGTTTGGGCACACAAGTACCCAAGTACCAAAAAGGTTAATTTGTGCCGTGATTGAACGGTGGAAGGGTTGCCACCAGCTGCCTCCTCTGGAAGGAGGCGTCCAATGGCAAGGGGCCGGCCATATGAGAGAGGAAGGAGGACATACAGAAGCGTACCTGCAAAATGCAGACACGGAGAGGAAAGATAATTAGGATACCTACTACGTAGATACGTACCCTTTCTTTCCTCCTCAAATTCTTTCACGCGTCCTGAGGCCCCGGGACATGGAGATGTCCATCAGATTACCACCTCCATGCGCCAGGACTTCTTCCTGCAGGGCCACACGCCACGACACGACACGATGGAATTGCACTTTGCAACGCACGTCACCCGCTCGTCCTCCCACCTCGTCTGCCTGCCTGCATCCTCCCGACTCGTGGCCGCCTCCCGGCAGCAGCTCGCTCGGATGCTGGCAGCTTCGGACGCAAACGCGAACCCCTGCATTAGATCATCAGATGGAGGCCGCCGCTGGGATGAACCCACAACGGTCGACCAACGGCAATTCCAACGTCAATCAATCGCTCCTATCGGCATGGTCGCCGTCACTGCCCATGCGCCGCCTCCTTTCCTCCTTTTTCGCCTCCTCCTGTCCATCACCGCAAATCCGCTACCGATCCCGACAAGCCCTCCGGTTTTTTTCTTTCAGCCCCGACCTCCATCCATCCATTACAACACGCTACCACCCAATGACTCGAGCGCGACGACCAAACACCATGTACACTAAACGCAGTGTATCCGTATCTCGCTCTTCCCTTCCGACGGGACGGACGGACGCCGGCGGCGGCCCCGGCACGCAGCACGCAGCACGCAGCACAACGAGCTGAGGTGGAGCCCATCGTCACCCCGCTTGGTCGAATGGGGTTCATTCCAGAAGGCTGACGATGACTTCAACCGGCTCCAGAGGTCCAGACCCGCCCACTTTTCCCGCGACTTGCAAGTTGCCCCCCCGGTCACGACAGGCCCTCCCCTATTAGCCCGCCAGCCCGCCGGAGTCAACCCACCAGTTTGGTCTTCCGGGTCACCTTCGCCGGCTTCCCCGTCGCCCCTCTCGTCGGGCCTCCGCCGTCGCGTGCCACCTACTCCTTCCGACACTGGAAGTCTGTCATTTTGCAAGTCGCAAACCCATTTCGTGTAGCGTCCTCGCCATCTTGGAGTTGCCTTCTGCTTGCCTCTATTCATGGCACTACTGCGACTGGCTTGATCTCGACGGCGCACCAAGACTGCGACTTGGCCACCCGCCAATCCCCGAATGGAAGAGGCGCTCCTTGCTCGGTGACGCCCCATCAATCACGGTGTGCGGTGTGAGCTCGGTCAGAACTTACCACTACCCCTGTGGACGGCACTTACCACCACCGTAGGGGTGGTACAGAAAAGGGGGAGGCGGTTGGTGGACGCCGGCGATGGCCCTGTCTCACCTTGGCAGGCTCCTTGCACACCGGCCGGCGTGCCCATATTGCCCTCGCTCTCGGGCCTGGCATTTGCGACCGGCATCCCCAATTTCTCTTGCATTCATTGGTTTCTCACCTCGCATCCTCGTTTGTTTTGATTTCGTCCTTCTCCTCCCGCTGACGAGGCAATCGCAGCGCTCCCCGACCCTGGTCCTTTGCGGCCCAAGCAGCCCTGTACCCCAAGCATTGGGTGTCAATAATGGAGTCCGCCATTTACGAGGTCTACGTAGTAGGTCGTCTACACCGTCGCACGCGGCAGGGTCTTGACCTCGCGTCCGTCACACCAGCCGGCCAAACTATCGAGAAGCGCTTCCAGGGTTCACATTGACGACTACCAAGCTTCTGGTCTTCATGTCGACAAGTCGACCTGGAAGGACTCTGAATCTCCTGTGTCGTGCCGGAAGACAAATCGTGGCTGGAAACACCCCTTACAAAGTCTTGCGACAAAGAAAAGGAGCGCTGCAAGGGATTGGTCTGGCGTCTAAGCCTGCGTCAGTCAGCCTGCCTGCGAGGATAGCTCGACGCGGCTGGGCCTGCCGCTTCCCGTCCCCGGCGGCTGGGTTAGCTCTCCCCTTCACGCAGCCACTGAAAAGATGCGCTGCCTGCCGGCTTGCGATGCGCACAATCGAGTCGAGGGCGACACTGAGAGTTGGGGAGTTGCGGCTGGACCTGGCGAGCCCAGACGGGACCCGCGCGCGCTGCGTCCACTGCGATGCGAGAAATGGAGGCGCCGCGCGCCCTGGGATCGCAACTGCAACAGCGATTCGAACCCCTGGAATGCCCATGTGGCCTTTTGCCCAATGCGCAGCGCAGCGCAGCGCAGCGCAGCGCAGGACAGCACATGCCACGAGCCTCTGCACCGGCTCGAGTCGAGTCGAGTCTCATTAAAATGAGTCAACTCGCCTTCCCGGCTGCGTCTCATCGACCAAGACTTCAATATGCAGTGCCGTTGTTGTGGCCCGGCCTGGGTCTGATCTGATCCGGAGGCTCACGGACTCGCTGAGTCGCGTCGTGTCGGTCGTGTCTTGAATCAGCAGCCTCATGTCTCGGCCGAGTCTGTCCGTCTTGCCGCCGCACCTTTTACATATGCCGGCCGTCCTGGACAACAACAAGGGACCTACGTCCGAGGGCAGCGGGCGTCAGGGAAAGTCTACCGCAAAGAACATTCCGGAGCTTATAGCGACTCATATTGGAGGCAGCCAGTCACGGCCGAGGCGCCGATGCTTCGTTCCTGACCGACAACTGCCAGGATTTCTCGTCGTCGCCATGGCTGACCGAGATGGAGCGGCATCGTCGTCACCAGCCATACCTCACCAGCCATAGTGTAGACTACACTGCCCCATACAGTATCGTAGCACGGTCAGCAACATGTCGTCGAGCCATCAGTCTCGCTCTTGTTCTCTTCACTACGTTCACTGCTGCGGGTCGATCCAAGCGTGGCCGCAGGCGGCCATGCTTCGTTTTGGGCCGGTCCTGTACTGCGTACGAGGAGACGAATGAGGACATTCAAGACTTGAGTGATCCGGGAAGACTCACCAAGCTTCTGATATCGCTGCTCGGAATCGCACCCCCTCCCTGTTCCCTGCCGTGCAGAGAAGAGAGATAGCGTCACACAGGCTGCAATTCCTAGCGTGCCGGGTGGGCCTTCAGACCTTGCACGTCCTCGACCACCCTGTCCAAGATCCCCCCTGCCCGCACCGCTGCATCGCTGCGGTCGGCGGCGTTGGCTCCACACCGGCCCAGCGTCTCCCGTCTTCGAACTTCAGTGCCCTGGCGTGTTCCTTGACGCCGGAGAGAGCGTTCCCCCCCTCATGTCCCGCTCCCCTGTCTGTCTTTCCTCCACCTATTACATAGTAAATGTACCCGGCTGGCTAGCAGTCTGCCGCGCGCAAGCTTGTGATTACAGGGCTTTGGGGCGGTCTCTCGCTTGTGGTTCCTCCCACACGAAAGAGACAAAAAGTTTTTTTTCCTCCCTGTTTCCTTTCTGGATTGTTTTCCTAGAAGACGGCTCCTCTACCCCTTCATCGCAGGCCTAAGTTTCGGTCAACAAGCCAGGGGGGGGGGGGGGGGGGGGGGGGGGGGGGGGGGGGGGGGGGGGGGGGGGGGGGTTACCGGGCCTGTCTGCCGGCCTGCTTGGCTGCAAGAAGAGATGATTGTTCCCCTGCGCATTGTGATTGTTGTCATTAGTATTTTCAAACCCTCCGTCGTTCAACAATGATGGTGTGCGTGTGCGTTTGTGTGTGTGTGTGTGTGTGTGTGTGTGTGTGTGTGTGGCTCCCGAGCCCTGACAGACACAGACATACATGGCTCCTTGCGCCCAAGCGGCAGGTTGCGCCAAAGTGTGTGCATGTGTGTGGTGTTGTAATTTGCTTTTTGCTCGGCGTATATGTGAAAATTTTTCGCAAGCTCGTCTCTCACCGAGGAAGATGGCTCGTCTCATTTCGTTTCCCGTCTCTCCTCATTCAAGATCATTCCCGCATCATGCCAGCCACACGGGACCTCATCGCGGCACTCCGGACACGGCAAGGTCAACGCGAAGTGACTCACAACAACACAATCCTATGGTACCGACAGTCGTGCCGGGGAAAGCGGAAGGTGTGCGAGCTGTGTGTTGTGTTAGTCGAGTAGTCTCGACTCGACGGGCGCGGTGTGTGTGTGCGGTGTGGAATATCCGTACACTTGATGAGCACCACCCGACTTGTCATTGCGATAGTGTACGGAGTGCTGCGTATATGCCTTTCGCCCCAACTTGATTTTGCTGCACTGATGTCCAACGAGTGTTTGCTGCTCCTCGGCCGGACCCTATCAGGCCTCTTCGGACCCCCTTCCTACGGTCATAGGAGGACGGCCTTCTGGTTTGATTGGCCTCCGTTTGACACGTCGCAAAGCCATTCGCAAACAGCCTCTCCTCCTTCTCGGGGCGAGACGACCCCTCGGGCCAGTAACGGCGGGCGGACAGGGCCGTTGGAGGGGGCCGCTAACGCACACCAAGAAGGCCGCACCCGCAGCTCCAAGGCATGGCAAGGAAGGTCAGGGGATCCATCATCCTACACAGTATGCCTCTGCGCTGCGCTGCGCTGCGATGCGCTGCGATGCGGGCTCTCTGAATCTGAAGGCGTCAAGGTGGTTTTGGTGCTGGTAGGTGCATCCGTTGCAGGGCTCTTGCCGAGCTCCCCTAACCCAACACCTCCCTATTCCCGGCGACAACACCCACACGCCCGCCTCCGGTATGGACGTCGCAGCGAATTCACCCCGCTGGCGATGCCCTCACTGACGTCGCCATTCGTCCACCGCCTGCCTTCGCAGCTGGGCACGTGCAGCATGGCGCTGCAACAGTCCTGCAACCCGTCGATGCTGCCGGGCCATCATATAACTGCCTGCATAACACACCCTCCTCCTACGCCTTCCCACGCCCCAGCTCTGTCCCAGCTCTGCCCCGTCTCATCCCACAATCCTGCCCCAGCAGCAGCTCTACAAAGGTCGAACTCAGCCAGCTGAGCAGGCTTCTCTGGACCAAAAATAGGGCCATCACCGCCCTGTTATCCTGCCACTGCACTACGCTGCTACACCTGCTGCTGGCCACGCTACGCTAGCATCTTGCCCCTCTCCCCATCCGGCCCTCCGGATCCAGACCGCAAATGTGACAGGCGCATCGAAGGAGCGTTGGATGTTGGCACTCACCGACTCTTTCGCATCCCATGGCAACCGCCCTACGGCACGTCTGTCGCTCGTCTCAAACGCTTCTCTCGCGGGCTGGCGGGGCATTCTGCATTTGCATTGCATATCGTTGCAGACTGCAGAGGCGAAGGGGAGGGGGTGATGTTTGTTGTTTTCGCGGCCCACGTCCTGCTTGAAGCCCTATTTCGTTCGTCCTGTCTTTCCGCACCGCGCCAAATGCACGCTGCCGGTTGGGTTGAAGAAGGCATCCGACACGCCCGACGACGAACATGGGATGGTTAGGGCATGGTGACGTATGGAGGGGCATTTGCGCACACGATATTTCGCCATATTATCATCACGATGGCCATCATGCTCTGTTCTCTATTGTGGCTTGCTCCTTTGCTTACCGCTTGATGCGCTCGTCATGTGGTTTTCCATAAGGCCATTCGCTCATCAGGAGATGAACGACGTGGTAGCGCCATCAGCAGCATCGCCATCATCTACGCTATATTGCTGCTGAGAATGGCGATATCATGTCCTGGACATGTGACGTGAGATGGGATTCAGCAGGTAAGCTGCCAGTCAGCAGGAACGCTGGCCCTGCCAGACCGACATGTTACATGTCACGGGAGCAGACAGGCCAGCGCGGTTCCAGGGCTGCGATCACGGCCAAGCGAAGCACAACGGCTGTGGCGGGATGCGACCTCCGACGCCCATCTTTCTTCACGGCATGCATCCAAGTGGGCAGTCAGAGGTTGTCTCGCCTGTCGCCGACCTGTGGAGAGCGATTGGTGTTATTGCCGTATCCGTCGTCCGGGGAGGGAAAAGAAGGATGCGAGAAGCGGGCGGTAGTAGTGTAATCCACACCCTTCCTTCCCACTCCGCCTTCTCGGTTGGCGGGGAGTGTCATCGTCTGTTGCCCTTGTCAACCTAGCCCCCGGAGGTAGGATGATCATCAGTGTAAGAGCGGTAAGCTCGTCCAGGTTTACAAAGTCCAGGCTCTAAAGCTGGCACTAGTTCCCACTGGCCGCGACATGTAAGAAATATGGGAGTCGGTTCTGGGTCGTCCGCTTCACCTTTTTCCCTTGCAGTTTGCTGGAGAAGGTTTTCCCTGATTTTCTTGGTGAGGTGGTGATGTTTCGCGATGCGGTGCGGGCGTTTAGCGGCTGTGGTGTTTAGAGCCCGGCCCGCCGGGCAGGGACAACGCATCAAGCCGCCTGTAGCACCGCAACCGCTATAGCCAGCCGGAGGGCCACCGCGGGGTCATCACCACCAACAACAACGGGCATGAATTATACGCGCTTGCGGTGCGCTGCGCTGCATTCACGACCCGGCCAACCTACCGAACCCCCGTTTCGTCCGCCCTATTTTTCTGTTACGTTGCTACGCTGCACGTTCACGCCCTGCCTTTTTGACACCATGCTGGGGAGGTTTTCTTTGCATGGTCGTGGACCGGGGGGAGGTGAGGAAGGAGGATTTCGATATGCCAGAAGAGTTGCGATGCAGCATGCGTGTATGGAGTATGCGTGCGTGCGTGCGTGCAGATTATCCGCACGGCACACGCCCCTGTTGGTGTTGTGACTGGATCTCTCGGGAAGAGACTAGAGAGTAAAGGGTTTCTGCAACAACGAGGGGAGAGAGACCAGAGCGAGGGAGGGAGCGGGAGGGGCATCTGCAATTTTGAGCTGCATTTTCTTCCAATTCGTGGATCGTGTAGCGAAGATGGGCTTGTAGAAGGGTTTTTTCTTCGACGCTGCATGATGTGCAGGCGTTTTGACTGGTCCGATTTGGTGGTTTGAGGTCCAGGGCCAATGAACACTGTCGCCTGTGACAAGTCATTAAAAAACAGACGAGTGTTTTAGTTACCTACTGGCCATACCACCTGCCGAAGGTCAATTGATAGGTCAATGATTGTTCGTATCCGGTACCGTTGTGAGCGACCAATGCACTCGGGATGCATCTTCAGGTAGGCGGCCTCTGAGAAGGGGGCGATATCTGTGAAGCGAGACCAGACGCTGCTTCGATGAACTCGAAGCATGCCATTGGCAATACGTGGATGTCAGTACGTACGCACGTACGTACGCTCAATATGGCAGTTCGCCCCTCGAATCGCACGAGATCTTGTTGGCGGAGATTGGGGAGCGGTCCGTGGATGCACATTAACGGCGACATCCCCGGAGCCTCGAACACGAGTGTCGTCGAGTTAGCCACGCGTACCTCCGGGGAGCGAGAGACATCGGCGGACGCCACAGCCGGGAAGCGGGTTGCAACGCCGGGCGGCGGGTCTCGGGCTTGGGATTTCTAAGCGAGCGTGGCTGTGACCCACATCACGTGGCTAGGCTCTAGACGTTTGACCAATAAAACGACACGGGAACCTGACTAATTCGCCACCCCGTTGGATCTCCCCATGTACGTGCCCAGCACGGGCGTTGCCTCGTCCCGGCTTTTCGGGTGCCACAGAAGAAGGCGACCAAGTCTCTCTCGACTTCAACACCCATTCCGACGACTCTTTGGCCTTCTCCTGCCTTCTTCTTCCCAACCTGACAAATACCTTATTTTGGGCATTATATCTCGATATACTTGCGAGACGTTGTATCTTTTCGATCGGGCTTGTTCGCACGCCCCTCCCCCCCCGAGATACAGCGGACAGAGGTACCGTTCCCCCTCTGGTTTCTGCACGCCAGATGGGTTATGACGCAACAACCGCAGCTGAGCCATTGGGCGCGCGGTCGGCCTTGGGCTTCTATGCGTGCAGCACACATGCCATACACACCACACACCACACACCATTCACTCACACTGGCGCAGCGACGCACATACACAACGCGCGCTTGCGATCTGGGCTGACCTTCTCGCTCTTCCCGACCCTCGTGGCCGTAGGGCTTGGGCAGCAAAGAAGGGTAGGTGCAGGGCAATCGCCGTCTTTTTCGCTACCTTACCTAGGTGTGCCGGCCAACGCACGCTCTCCATCTTGTTCCTTTTCGTGTGAGGCTTTGCGATCTGTTCGGGGCCAGATTCCGTCTGCTGACAATTATCTCCCGTTCTTCTTGCTTCTGGTGCTGTTTTCTCAATCTTCCCTTTTTTCCTTGGCGCCACACACCCTACACTCACACTCACACTCACACACCCTCGATGTTTCCCTACTGCACAGCGCACATGCCCGAGTTCGTGATGCCACCACCACCACCTCATAACGCACGCTGCCACATGATTCGCCAGCACACCCGTGTACTCCGCGGTGACTCACACGGATTCCTCAACCACCCAAGCTTCTCTCTCTCTCTGTCGGTGCTCGATTCGCCCGCTCGTCTACCGGTGGCTGGGAAGCGCAAACCCAATTGCGCATGTCGCCACCGAAACCTCCGATGGGAGGACTCGACTCTGGTGCGTCCTACCTTCTCTCCCGGGCAATTGGTAGTGCTCTTTTGGGGGCCAGGCACCAGCCATCAATGACGACTCCGTGCCCCTGGGGCCCTTTGGTTGGAATTCACGGGAGCTACGGCAGCCCAGGGACGTGCCATAGGAACGTTGCCAGCGAATCGCTCCGCGCCCGCTTCACTCTCAGGGAAACTTGTACGGGCTGTGCAGGCACCAGTCGTATGCCCGTCCGCCGTATGGGAGCTGCGTCCTCGGGCTTAGGGGTCCTGGGTGGCGATGGCTTATCTTGCTTTTCCTCCCGTCTTACTTGGCTGTTATGGCATGTCGTAAAAAGCTGGGATCGGTGCACCGCCCCTGGCTGTAAGTGTGAGTCTTTACCATGTCCAGTAGAAGGCGGGTTGACGCCTTGGCTCCCTCACTTGTGACGAGATCTGGCGATGCGGCGATCCCCCCTCTGGCCTGGTTTGCTCCCAGCCGTCCTGTCTTTCGCAGGCTGCCTCAATGCACGTCTTCTTCGCGATTGTCGTCAGCCAGCGACGCGGAGGAGAGATGGATACCCGACCGCGGATGAGTCGACGACTCGCCCGGGGCTTGGTAGATCATATTCCAACGTGACTGACTCTCTATCTACACGCCTCGGCCTGTTATTGGAGTCCCTGAACACAGAGAAGATGCCTTGCTACGAACCAATAAGATCCCAGACGATATGGTATGTCCCGGCCGCTGGGAGAGGACAGTGCCTGCGCACTGGGTGGTCGTGAATTTCTGTTCCGGTGAAGATGGCGCACGGTGAGCCGCTGAGGCTTCCAGGTGAATGTTCCTAGAGGCCTGGCCTAGACGTCGGCATTGCGCTTGCGATGATGCGTCACATGCCCGCGGCAAATACATCCTCTCGGGCGTGATCGACCCGCCGTCACCGGGCCCGAGTAACGACGCAGCTCGTGCTATCGAATCACAGCCTCGTTGCGTCCAGGTACTCTTCTCCGGTGTCCTTCTTGTGAAGTTCCGAGATCTCCTTCCACATGTTACGTCTCCTCTACCAGGTGTGAGTCACCGTCGTATGTTGCTCGTACATCCACAGCGAAAGATCCGTGAAACTAGTCGGCCTCTGTCTGTCTGAAGACGCCTCCCGGGTACACCTTCCATCGACTCATACTCACACCCTCGTGGAAGCTTAGGTTGCGTTGTTGTGGGTATCGTTGTGAATCTGAGGTGTATGTCAGCACAAACATGAAGCTTGCCGGATTAAGAGACAGATGTCGAACATTCGAAATATGTGAAATCTCAAGAAGCCTTGGCCATCTCCTCTGAGAGCCGGAAGTTGTGTTGGAAGATTCTCGAGACCGAAGAACGAGGCCAAACGCGATACATGTCTTGACGAATATGCACGAGCGGCAGTTGATCCCAGCATGTCCAACCACGCTGGTTTCCCAAATGCCGAGTCTTGTCCCTAATGTCTCCGCCCGAGCGCTTGTACTTAGTTCTTCTTCCTGTTACAACCGGCGACATGTGACAGACGCCGACGTAGCTGATTGCTCTTCGGCACTGGGAGGTCTTCTATGTGCCGAAGACCTTGCCAGTGGGAGGTTAAGGAGCCTCTTGGTGATAGCACTCCATCAATTCCGGAAGATACTTGCGAGACGTAGGCAATAACATGGAGACTTTGCGGAACCCTTGTTGCTTGGCCTTCATCTGCTATTAGGTACTTCTCGAAACGACACAGTTCTCGAAGCCATGCAACTGTAACATACATTTCCATCTTTTAGTGGCACTTCATCAGAGACGAGTAGCCCCAAGCAAACTCTCAATCGTGGAACTAGTTGGGGTTAGATATGTGGAAGTCCGACACGATCAGGGACAACATTGGTTCTGTGATTCCTGACAATTACGCTGACGAGACAGGCCTATCCGCAAGGCATGGGCTTGGAAGGAGGTTAAGCTACTTCCACTGGATGCCGCAGTCCAAAACAAAGAATCAATCCCAAAGCCATCATCATGATGCTCGTCATGAACGGCAAAAATACAAAAATACATACAACACCGGGGATTCCCCAGTCGTCACCGACCTGGGTACTAATCCGGCCCTTTCCAGCTTGACTATGGGAGAGCGGACGGGATCCCGTATTTTCTGGAAGGTATGGTCGTATGTGGCAGTCCTGGATGTCCGGTGGTACTATGAGGCCCTTGCGTGGGGTTGGTCGTCGATGGAGGGGCTGGGAGCACACCTGCCCCGAGCATGAGCCCGTGATCCAGAACCTAGGCGGTGAGGGGCAATGCCGCGACAAGAAGACGTTTCTTTTGAGAGTTACTGTAAGTCAGAGCTGTTTATGTCTCCTGGCCGTTTTATTTTCAGCAGTCGACCCTTGAAACCATGCACTCCCTTCCGAATGCCTCTCTGTGGAGAGCCATTCGACTTCCTCGCAACCCAGTGAAGAAAGACAAAGCTACAAGTAATGATCTGGTCTGCCATCCTGAAAGTACTCGAAACCCGCCATTACTTCCAAACTCCCTGCTCTCTCTTGTGTGCACACAGCGCCCACGGTGAAAAGCCATCACCCACAACCCCGAATCTCGACACAGAGGGCAAAAAGATGGACGAACAGGGAATCGAACCCTGGACCACTCACATGCTAAGCGAGTATTATACCACTAAACCATTCGCCCAACGTCGTGATCTAGCCCGGACTTGAACCGGAGACCTTCAGTGTGCTCAGCTCCGAGACGAAGCTCGGAAGCTGTTAGACTGACGTGATAACCAACTACACCACCAGACCAGCTTGGATTGTTGAAGACTGCAGGCCTTAGGTCTGAATATGACTCAAGCGCGGTTGTGGGCGTCTACGAGGCACACCGGGGGAATCCGCATGCGGCGGAGTACCCTAGGGTTGTCGTCGTAGAATTTTTGGCTAGCCGCGGTCGAATTTTGCGCCGCTTGGCCAATGGGCAAATTGCACAAAACTTGACAAGTCACAGATACGGACAGGGCAGTTTCGAATCCCTGTCTGGCGGCTCGAAAATTTTCAGTCAAGGGGCGGGCTCCTCCTGGCCTCCGCTAGCGTCGGTAGTTTTCCGCCGGGGCCCCGCAATTCACCGGACTGCGACCCCGCAAAGGTCGGCCCGGGCCCGCCCCGTTGTCCGGGTACATCATTCCGCCGACGCGAGACGACTCGCCTTCCGTCGTTGCGATGGCACAATGCAGTCACTGCCTACGTAGGTACGATAAAGAATGAGTATTTCCGGGAGGGTCTTTATTTTATACCCCTTATCTCACACCCCCTCTGGCTACATTAGCCCAACCTTTGTCACTTCCGCCCGTCGTCCTTATCGCTTTGACCCGCCCCTATTACCTCTATCTAACATTATCACTTTGATCCATATTGACCCGATATCGCCTCTATCTCCTGTTATTGTGTCGTATTGAGGGGATGTACGATACTCGAACTAGGGATGGGGAATAAGAGCCCCCTTTCCTCTCTGGTCTGGGGACGAAGAAAACCACGCAGTCACAAGATCGCCCACGACAACGAGCCCAATTCATTCAGCCAACCGTTCCCAAGGCATAGAGTCCGACGCCAGCCCCCGCTACCAACCGGAAATCTCCCCCTCGTACGTCACCAACCTCCCCCCGTGCTTCTCCTTGGTAGACGTCCCGAACACCTTCATCATGCCGTCGCAAGAGTCATCGAGCGTCACGGGTGCCTCCTTAAAGCCGAAGGCGTGCGCGCCCGTGTTGCCGAGATCGGTCTGGACCCAGCCGGGGCCCATGATCCAGGCGTTCAGCCAGTCCTCCTCAGCGTTGATCCTCACCCCGAACCAGTTCAGGGTCGCTTTCGACGGCCCGTAGGCACTGTTGTGCATGGGCAGCTGGTTTCTGTTCTGCACGTCAGAGTTCATCCCCAGCAGTGCGTTTTCGTATTCGTCGGGGCTATCGGAACTTACTCAATGAGACCGGCGGTCGACCCCATCGGCACAAACATCGGCTTTTTCTCCGACTTCTTGAGCATAGGGCGCGTGGCCTGGAAGAGCGTCACGACGCCGTACACGTTGGGCTGCATGTGGGCGTGCAGGTCGGAGATCTTGACCTCGGCGACGGAGGGCCAGATGTAGCACACGCCGGCGTTGGCGATGACGACGTCGAGGTGCTCGATGCCGTGGGATTCCCGGAGCTCCTTGACGGCGGCGTGGGCGTCCTCCTCGACGCACGCGTCGATCTTGACCACGATCAGGCGGCTTCCCTCGGCCGTCGGCAGGCCCGAGAGGGCCTTGGAGGTTGGGTGCGCCGGGTCGCGGTTTCCGGCGATCACGATGTGGTTCGGGAGGGCGAGGTAGCGCTGCAAGAGGCCCTTGCCCAGGCCGCGGTTCGCGCCGGTGATGAGGACGATGGTTGGAGACATGACGGTATCTGTGGCGCAATATGGGTTGAAGTTGTACTGGGTTCGAGATGAAGGCTGTGTCGACGGTTGTCATTGATGTGGAAATTGCACGATGAGGGCCAAGGCCTTTTAAAGTGACTTTTGGCGTCTACTCCTGACATGTAGACATCTTCCTTTGCACTTCGGAAGCATATCTATCCACGGCGTCTTGCTGTGAGTGAAGATAGAGCGGGTTTTGCTTAGCATAGTAAGCCGGTTGCGGATTTCGGAGCCAATCCCGTGACCCTCGTGGCTGATGATTGCATCGGAGGACCTCGCAAGCTATTGGTCTGTGCCGTAAGAAGACCCATGGAACTTTGGTCGAGATGGTGAGCTGGAAGTTGGCTGGATTTGAAAGAAGTCTCGAGTGTACGTAAGCGACAACGTTATGCAACGTTATACAACGTTGACCAACGCGAAATCACGTTATCGACTAGGCGAGTTGCACGAGCAAGAGATAAGCACGCGCTAGCTTGCGGAACTAGCTAGTTGTAGACACTGAAACCACTGACTTGGGTTTCGTCGTTGACATCCTCACTTCTTGTGAGCTGCTCGGCTAGGACGATGACGGAATTCACGTGCGTGCAGATTCCGAGAAGTGGCTGACGAATACTAGATGAAGAAGCAAAAAAATCGTTGACGCTTTATAATTAAACTGATACACGTACAGGTCTATCGTAATCAACGCTCAGTAAACCCCGTCTTCGTCTTTCCCACGTTCCAGATGCCGTCGCATATCCAATCGCCGTCCTCCACGGTCCATATAAAGTCCGGTATCCTGTCGAACCTCGACTGGTACCTGGTCGAGACGCCCATCCAAGACCAAAAGTCGTGCCACCGCATCGACATGGGCTTCTGGGACTTGTATCCTTTCGACGACATCGGCGCCTCCTTGACCCCCGTCTCGTCGAAGCAGTCCGCCACCTTGAACCAGAGCTTCTCGTCCTTGAGCTGGTGGACCGCGATGGCGTCCTGTCCCACGATGGCGTGGTCGATGGAGTACGGGTGGGTGTTTTGTCGCGCCCACGCGTACTCGTCCTCCCGGGCGTCGTTGTCGTTGTAGTCGAACTTCTCGGTACCCCTGAAGTTGACGAAGTTTGCCCTCTCGTGGCCCTTCAGCATCAGCGTCGCGACGGCCATGTCCTCTCCCGTCACCACCTTGAACTTGCCCTGGAGCGACGACAGGAGTTCGACCATGTCCCAGGTGACGGTGTACATGGCGCCGTGGGGGAACACCAGGTCCCAGTAGGGCGAGTAGTAGAGCTCCCCGACGACGGTCCTCTCCACGGTGCTCGTCAGCGTGCCGGTCTCGTTACTCCTCGACAGCCGCGGGAGCAGGAACCTCTCCCAGAAGCCGCGGGCGTTCAGCCACAGGTCGGTGTCCATCTTGGAGACGAATTCGTACTTGGGGCTGTGCGCCACCAGCCACTTGTAGAACTCAAGGGTCTTGATGGTGTTGGCGGTGATGTCATCTTCCGGGATGTGGTCGAGCACGATCAGGTCGCCGAAGGTGCGGTTCTCTTGCGACAAGATTCTGGTCCACTGGGGCCCGGGATTGGAGACGACGAAGCGTCCGTCGAAGGGGACGTCTTGGAATAGCTTCATCCAGGTGGAGCGGATGATCATCCTCCGCTCGACATCCGAGGCGGTGGATATCACGGCGGCGAGCCACGGGGCTCGTTCCGCATGGTCGTCGTCCTGTTCTGGTGGGTATCTTGGGGAGGGCGGGAAGGGCTCCAGGGGCTCCGCCAGCTCGGGCAGCGCGTCTATGACATCGCCGTGGACGACGAGCTTCGTAGTCGGGGCTTCGAAGGGGGCGTGATGGGCGGGTAGGGAATCACCCCGTGTGAGATGGATGGAGACGGCGACGAGGAAGATGAAACCGACGGCGAAGACACGGACGAACCTTCGCTGTAGCCACCAAGTCGAGGAGCTACACAACGTCGAAAGCAGCATCGGTGAGGTGGTCGAACTTGATGAGCGCATGTCGTCGTCGTCGTCGTCGTCGTCGTCGTCGTCGTCGTCGGCCGAGACGCAACGCAAGGCAGCGCAACCGCAGTGAGGTGTCGGAAATTGAGAAATCCGGGGTCTTAAGAGCCCCAGCTGTCAAAACAGCGGAGGGAAAAGTTTAAAAAAAAAAAAAAAGGTGAGACGAGATAGAGTAGGCTCCCCAAACCCGGGTGAGACGCAGAGACGAGGCGCACACAAACGCACACGAGCAACGACTTTACTATTATTGTATTAGACGAGCCACACTTCAGGTGGGTAAAAGGGGAAACGATGACCAGTTCCCGCGGCGAGCACAATGTGTCCCCAGGCTGACAGGCAAATGAGATTCGATCCTAGAGAGCTCGCCTGTCGATCGCGTCCCACTGGGATGACCGTCTGCCGCAGGCCTTGTTTGCAACGGGTGGGCTGTGGCCCACAAGGTTTCTAGGCAGCCGACTTCCATGCGTCCAACCTTGGTTTGGCTTACATTCACCTGCGTCCCTCCATGTCTGGCCATGCGGTACGGCTAAACGTAATTTGGCTCTTCGCTCCAGAAGAACGCTCTTCGGTCGGGCGGGTTGCCAAGTAACACAGCCTGGAAGATTTTCTCCGATTTCAAGTCGCCCGGCCAATCAGCCTCAGCCAACAGTGTCACCTGTGAGGTTTCCCAAACAGGATACATACATACATACATGCTATGAAGTAATTACTACGAATGGGTCATTTTCTTTTCTTCTTGCCTTTGCACTTGGGCTGCCGGCAGGCCGCATGAGACGGGAGGGGGAGAGGTGTCTGATGGATGAGATCAGCCGTTTGGGAAGCGGCTTGGCTGGGCCGGCTGTGGAGAAGGCATACACTGAGGACAGGCCATCGAATGAACAAAGCTCAGAGGCAGGAGCGCGATCCCCAAGGATGATGAGTTGTGAAAAGGGGAAAAGAAACGCTGCTCCGCCTTGTGAGATGACCCGCAAGGCGTACCATACAAAGGTTGGAACTTTGGTATTGCTATGTCGGCGGCGGTGACCGCAGTGGTTTGATTAGCCGCAGCCGCACTCGGGCAATTGAACGCAGCCTAGGTTCCTACCTACCTAAGGTATATTAGGTAGTCGGGATCTGCCCGTCCGCCCGCCCGCCCGCCCTACACTAGCCAGTGTCACAGTGATACGGGTACAGGCGCCGCAGGACACTAGCCTATTCTGGACACACAGGGCACACAACCTACCTAGGCCCTACAAGCGGACCTTCAGTGCGTCACGCAGCAAGTATTAGGCGCCTAGTACTCTGTATGTACTGTACTCCGTATAGACTGAAAATAAGGCAGTCAGGCCATCAATCAACTTCAGTCAGTACCTAGTTATCGGATTCTCGGCATGGAGAAATGCAGCTCGGGCATGCGTAGGTAGTAGCAGAGCAAGCAGGCTACCACGCAAAACGTCTTCCGATGCCAGCCTTTCGTTTTTTTATCGAAGGGAACTATTATTTCACACCCCCAGGCTGAGTATTTCACATCCCCTCCAGCTATTCTAACCTAGGTGCTATTACTATTGCTGTTGTCCGTCATCGTCGCTATCGTCCGTCATCGTTGCCACTGCTTATTGTTGTTGTAGGTGCTTGTGGGAGGTGGGATATTCAGCCTAGGGTTTCGACATACAAGTACAGAACCTGTGGGATGTGGCTCAGGAGAACGATCGTCGCGGCTTTTTTCTACGGAGGCTGATAATAGATAATAGTCCCCTTATCGAATATGACCGCCTATCAACCCACCTATGAAGACAGCATCGCACTAGGAACCCACCTATGAAGACAGCATCGCACTAGGAACCAACCTATGAAGACAGCATCGCACTAGGAACCAACCTAAGTGTGGATGGATAGGATGGGAGTTCGGGTGTTGGGGGACGTCACAGGTGAGATACACGTGCGCCAAGCCGAGGTCAAACAATTGCCGCCGATTGAAACGACGAGGACAACGTTATCCGGCGACGCGGGAATAACCCAAATTAGGAAGTAGTACTAAACACGAAATAGGTAAGGCAAACTCAACCTAAATATCCCCAACCCCGGCCGGAGCGGGAGTTCCGCGCGCGATTCAGGGTTGGGGACGGCCGCCCGAGTCCCCCGCCCTCCCCCCGGATTGTCGGCAGCCGTACGACATTACACTCTTCATCCCTCGCGCGCCGTCTTCATTATCCGCAGTCTCCAGCGCGTCGCGGCCGATATGCAGTGCTGCTGTTTGCGTCGAGAACCGAATCCCGCCCGGGGGAGGGGCGGCCGGATGACTGCCGCTGCCGTGACAGGGGACTCGGATTCGGGTGAAAGGTGAGCGGGGAAGGAGCACGCCAGACCGGACCAACATGACATCACCTCAACGCACTTGGTCTCCTTCTGAAACCGTGTCTCAACCGCGCATTTCTTCACGCAAGACACCCTTTCTCGGTGATCCCCAAGAAAACGAAGTTGCAGAATTCTGGGTAGGCTACACGCGTCGCGTCTCGTCTCGTCTCGCGACTCCTCGCCACGGCGACATCAATTGACCGTCCTCCCACCCGACCGGCGCCGATATCCGACAGCCTCGAAACAGCCCATCCAAGATGACCGGCTCCCTTGCAGGCAAGCTCCTGGCGGCCTTGGCTCTGTGCGCCAACGCCGTTGCCGCCCCGGCGGGAAACGGGCAGGTCGTCCTCGCGGCCGGTGCCGACTTGACTCGCGTCCATGAAGAGTACGTTCGCCCGTCTTTCAATGCCCCTCCGATAACTCATGCGGCGCCGCAGGTTGTCCCAGGCGCAGATCATCCCGACCGTCCTCGATGACTTCGAGCCCATCCTGGGCCTGTCCGCCGAGTGGGATTCCTTCCACAGGGCCGACCTCGGCAACACCCTGAGCCCGGCCGACCTGCAGTCCGCGCCCTCGACCTCTCTGGTCAAGGGCTCCGCCCTGCCCGGCGTGCAGATCACGACCACCTACGTCCTGACACTGACCGACCCGGACGCCCCGTCCCGCGACGACCCGAAGTGGTCCGAGTTCTGTCACTGGATCGCCACCGGCGTCTCGGCCTCCTCCGCCGGTGCCAAGCCCGCCGTCAAGGACGTCGTCGAGTACAAGCCCCCCGGCCCGCCTCCCCGTACCGGCAAGCACCGCTACGTCTTCGTCGTCTGGGTGCCCGCCAACGGGACGACGGAGGAACTGAATCTGTCAAGGCCCCAGGAGAGGAAGCATTGGGGTGGGGGCCAGGGGCGCGGCGTACGGAACTGGGCCAGAGAGAACGGACTTGTTCCCGTTGGTGAGTCGAATCTACACCGTGACCTCTAGGTTGCCATTACGTTTTGATACTGACATTCGCCTAGCGGCCAACTTCATATATGCGCAAAACGTAAAGCAGTAATGTTTTGTTTGTGTGTGGAGAGGGTCATCTGTTTTGACTTCGATCGAATTTCACCATTCCCGTGCTTGTTGTCAACCAAGTGCGTCGCTGCTGGGACGTTTTTATCCATCTATTCTGTCGACCCTCTGACCAAGTTGTTGTAGCGTTGCTACAGGGCGGGTCTCGTGAATGTCTATCTGGCTGCGAATGAAGCTGCTCCCCACTAGGCATCCGTAGCATCCATTATCATCTCGGTCTTCGGTCGACTTGATGGTACAATATTCATCGCGCTAGATGCTCACCCGTCATCGTCCAGCACGCCACAAGTTGCAATTTTCTGCTGGTCCGGTTCACACGTCCCAGAAGCGTCCAAATTCGCTGCGAGAGAACTGCAATTTCGCTGGTACCGAAAAGACGCTACCTACGTCCCCCGAATCATGATTCTACGATGCTCCATCTTTCTACAGAGGCCGATGCTCGTTCCCCAATATTGAAATACACGGAGGGGGGCGTACAACATATACAGACCACCTAAGAAATGTTTTATTCATTCAAGCGGGCCAAAACCTTAATGCACGTTCCACAGGTCCATGAAAGTATACCGCAATCCAGCAGTCAATCTTTTTCATAAAATCAAATGCGCTGTAGTTCCCAGAAGGCATATCGACGTCCGACTCTTGACACACGACATATTTGCAGCCGTTGCCTTGAAACGTCTCCTTCTCATTGGCGTTGATGTCGGGCTTTAGTCCAACCGCAGAGTCTAGCAAGTAAAGGTTCCAGACTAAGGTCCGGAATGATGCAATTGTTGCCGTAGCAAGTTGAAAACTCCCACTAGGAAACGTTGCCGTTGTATTATCAGCATCCGTAGAAAAAAGCCGCGATGATTGTTCTCCTGAGCCACATCCCACAGGTTCTGTACTTGCATGTCGAAAGCCCAGGTTTCGTCGAATTCGAACGCCTAGTTCGCCAAGAAGTCGTAAGTCAAGTATCTTGAAGACATCAACGAGAACCAGTGCCAAAGATTGGGCTGCAAGTCGAGACTTTCGTCACTCTCTTGTTGGAAGAAGAATAGGTCCTTGCGGTGGAAGACAACGTATGTTCGGTTGATGGCGCCGCCGGAACGGGTCATCGAGCACGGGGTATCGAATTCCGCGAAATCCATCCCTCCAACACTCTGTCCAAAATTCCGAAGAATCTTGTTCCCTGTATTCTGCAGCTCCCCTGGGAGGACCCGGAACTTGGGAAGCATAGCGGCTATTGTGGTTGAATACCTATGTGGCGACGACTCGCGGATGGCGATGGTTGCAAGAAATACCTGATGGCAATGTGATGCGGCGCGGTGTGTTTGTCCGCGGGAGAAATAGAGTGATGATGTTGAATCGGAGGCACCAGGCCCCTCGAAGATTGGTTGAGCTTAAAATGCCACAGATACACCACACGCCCGCCACCTTCCGCTCCGGTAGTTGCGCTGGGCCTCCTGCACTTGCCCGGCGTCCCGTCTGGTATACAGTAGCGACGATGACGGACGACAGCGACGATGACGGACAATAGTAATAATAACGGACAACAGTAACGATAATAGACAACAGTAACAATAACGGACAATAGCAACAATAGCGGACGATACTAGTATTAGTAGTAGTGACTTACTAAAACTAGATAGACGGTAGGTTAGAATGGCTAGAGGGGGATGTGAAATAATAGGTCCCTTTGGGAAAGTACGGGGAGCTGATCTCGTAGCATCGCGGAGAGGAAAGTGCATTGCAAGACACGCCTTCCCAGAGTTTGACGCCGACGAGGGCCAGAAACATCTGGTTCTTCCTTCAGTTTTACATGCATAAAGAATAAAACGTTGCTAAGACGAATCCATGGATGTTGCATTTTGTCGGGCTCAGAGGTACCTCCCAGGGTCAAGTCACAGACGAGCAAAGTATCAAGAAGAAATCTCCTGAGGCACCAATCTCCAAAATTTATTACTGTGGCCGAAGAATAGCGAACTGCAATTATAATACGAATACCAGTTGGTGATTGGTGTCGATGTCACGGACATACATTTGACTTTGGCTCCCGGAGATCACTTCAAAGAGATTCATGCAAGCCCAAGTCGAGGAGATGGGATTTCTATCAGCTGTTGTCTAACGGCATCCTGATAGCTATGTTTCCAGTTCGGGACCCCCAAGGTTCTTGCAACATGAAAAGCAGTTGGACTTGTTGATAGTGGCCCCTGGCGGGTTGGTTGCACTTGACAGCGGACGTAGCTTTACATGAGCACCCGGGTAGGCAGGCTGGTCGTGGAAATTTGTACGGCGCCTTCTCGAAGTTTATCGTTCAGCCCGACGCCCCTTTTGCATTTTCCGTTCCTGGAGATGCCTCCCGGAGATGCGTCTCAACGTCAAGTCAAGTCACAGACGAGCAATCTCCATCCTCCTTGACTTTTGTATTTAAGTCGGTCGAACCACGCAATGTTTTGTCCTCTCCTCTTACTTTCCAGTCCAAGCCTTGCCAAATCTGTATAAAGCTGAGCAATCTCTCCTCCTCTTGCTTCACCAGAACGTCACAAAAACAACAAGATCAACAACAACCACAATAATAACAACGTCGTCTTTCCATCAAAATCAACCCCACCCCACCAGAACCGCTTCTTTTCGCCAATTCCAGCACCAGTATAGAAGCTCAGGCTCCCCTTCCAACTCCTCATACTGCTTGCTCCTCCTCTCATCAGGGAGACTCTTTAATTCTTTGCCGTTGCCGACGTCACCGCGGGTTACTATCGCAATGTCGACGACAAACCAATGCGAAAGACTGATGGCCCTAGCCGAGGCGGCAGAGATGTGCAGCCCCCTTCCATCACAGCCAACGCCATCTTCGGAGGCTACTCCGGCGGCCGCGAAGCCGAAAGCCCTAGCTGAAGGCGCAATGCAAACGCTGAGAGATCTCCATCCCGATACAGCGCCGCCGCCTCCCGAAGCTCTCTCTGTGACGCCGGTCATCGAGGCTCCCTCGGTGTCGCCGCCTCCCAAAGCTCACCCGGTGTCCAAAGGTCCCACGCAGCGTTGTCGGTGCGAAAAGTGTGCAGAGAGCCACGGGCTGGATGGAAAATTGGTTTCGCTCAAGACAATAAAGGAGCACGAAAGGAGCCAGAAACGCAGGGAGAATGGGACGTCACAGGCGGTCAAGTGCGAAAGATGTCTCTGCAGGAAGGAAAAGGACAAGCGGTGCATTGCCAGCGGGCCCGGCCAGCCCTGCGATTTCTGCACCACAACCAAGCAGAGCTGCAGCTTCGTCCCCAAAAAGAAGAAGCGCACCCCTGAGCACATGGCAGAGGCGACTGCAGAGACCCGGGAGCCTCCCTCGAAGCGTGCTCGTACAGCAGAAGCGGCTGAGGAGATCCGGGAGCCCCCCTCGAAGCGTGCTCGCACGGCAGAAGCGGCTGCGGAGACCCAGGAGTGTCCCTTTCGCCTGACTACCAGCGCAGATGCCGGGCCCGGTGTGCCTAGTGTGCCAGCGTCTCGTGGTTTTAAGGCCATAAACAGACCTTGAATGGCTCCGTAGAGGCTGCGGTGGAAGGAATATGAGCAAGATCACAATCATAAAGTACGGGCAGCACGGGTGGACTGTGAAAGTTGGCGCCCGAGGAAAGCAGGTGCAGCAAGATCGACACGAGAACATCACATCAACAAACACGGTTTCATGCTATTGAGCACCGGACCGATCGCAGACCTTCTGTCTTACTCTGGTATCTTCAAGTCACGAAATTGTTTTGTTGGATGCGCGATGTGGTTGACCGGCCGGCGAAGTTAGTTGCAGGAAATGCTTTGTTTGGATTACGGGTGGCTGACGAGTTTCCTGCCACTTCGATGAGAAAGGATCAGATGGTGTAAAATTTTGTAATATTAGTCTACTGTAGAGGTTCGGGAGCAGTGTTGCTGAGTAGCAAGCAAGGTCTTTGGGCGTTTCACTTTTTCTTTTTTTCAATGTCAAGATGACTGACTACGTGCCGTGATGTCAAAATTTTCGTTCGTCCCGTCCTTCATGCTGCGACCGGTGCTGCTGCTGCTGCTGGTGGTGCTGGCTCCCTGGCCAGAGAGGTTCCCCTGGCCCACGTCGTGTGACTAACAACGTTTTCTCAGCTCTCAAGAGCTATTAACGAGTGGCATTCCTGGACGGAAAGGTACTCATGTCCATTTCGGAGGGGGCCTTTTATTCCACACCCCTAGATCAAGTATTTCACATCTCCTCTAGCCATTCTAGCCTACTACTATTCACTGTTGTTCCTATTATTTCTTACTCTTACTGTCGTCTATCATTATCGTCGTTGTTATCGTCGTCCGTTGTTGTTGTCGTTATCCGTTATTATTGTTGTCGTCGGTTGTTATCGTCGTCATCGTCCGTCGTTGTCGTTACTGCTGCTCGTGGGGTGTGAGATATTCATCTTGGGGGTGTGAAATGACAGTCCCCTTTCGGAGTCACCACCTCTCCGGCCTAACTGGGCAAGCCCAGCCGGCGCCGAGCCCCGCATGGCCGATCACCCCCGCGTGTACCTTATCTCCAAGAGCGGGGGAAGCATGCGGACCGTACGACGTCTTCCCGGGTTCGACCTCGACTTCAACCTGCCTTTGCAATGAAGTTTTTGCTCCATTAGACCGTAAACTCGAGCCGGCATTTGAAACAGAAACACAGTATTACGACGTTTAGGCCTAAACACTCTCGTTCCCTCGACGCATCATCACCATCGCCAACACCAACATCACCGACGTCAACCCGCACAAACCATGGACGAAAGAGCCCGCATCCCAGTGACCCCCCCAGTGCCCTCCCCGACCCCAAGCTACTGGCACGATCCCCCATCCCGCCTCGCAGCCCACACATCCGGCACCCTCCCCTCGACCACAGACACCCTGATAATAGGCAGCGGTATAACCGGCGCCGCCGTCGCGCACTTCCTCCTCTCCTCGGCATGTCCTCCGGACATCACCATGCTCGAAGCCCGCACCGCGATATCGGGCGCAACGGGGCGAAACGGGGCGAAACGGGGCGAAACGGGGCGAAACGGCGGCCACACCAAAGCCGCATCCTACCGCTACTTCCTCCACCACGCCTCGGTCCTCGGCACGCAGGCAGCCTGCACCATAGCCCGCCTCGAGCTCTCCAACATCCGCGCGGTGCACGCCTTCGCCGCCGCTCACGTCCGGGACGCCGAGAGCAGGCCGTGCCGGACCGTCGACGCAGTCTACGACCCGGAGCAGTGGGCCGCGGCGAAGGAGGCCGTGCGGGCGATGCGGGATGCGATGCCGGGCGAGGACGCGTCTGATTATGAGTTCTATGATGCCGAGGAGATGCGTGAGCGCTTCCACGTCCGCGGCGAGGGACTGTGCGGCGGGATCGGGTACGAGGCCGGCAGCATCTCCGCGTACAGGTTGACGAGCGGCGTGCTGGAGTCGTGCCTGGCCAAGGGGATGAGGCTCTTCACGCAGACCCCGGCCCTGGAGCTTCGCAAGCAGGCCGGCGAGCATCGATGGCTGGTCGACACGCCAAAAGGCACCGTCGCGGCCCGGGGGGTCGTGCTCGCGACCAACGGTTCCAAGGCGCCATCGTGCCGCTGCGGGGCCAGGTAACAGCTCACCGCCCCGGCTCCAACATGCCTCCCTCCGGCCTCGACACGACCTGCAGCTTCATCTACGAGGGCGGCTACGAGTACATGATCCCCAGACCTCCGGGCACCGCCTTTGCAGGCGACATCGTCATCGGCGGCGGGCTGGCCCGCGCCGTGGACGGGGGCCTGAAAGAGTACGGCACGACTGATGACTCGCAGCTGAACGGCGACATCAGCCCGTATTTGCATGAGACGACGTCCCGATACTTTGGGACGGGCTGTGGCGTGGACGACCCGGCTGGCCGAGTTCGCGCCGAGTGGACGGGCATCATGGGGTTCAGCCCGGACGGGTTCCCGTTCGTCGGGCCGGTGCCGGGAGAGGAGGAACTGTGGGATTGCGCGGCTTTCCAGGGTCACGGAATGGTCATGTGCTGGATGTGCGGGAAGGCTTTGGCTGCGATGCTCGAGGGTTGCAATGGGGAAGAACTGAAGAGCTGGTTTCCCGATGCGTTCAGAGTCACGGGTGAGAGGCTTGGCTCGAGGTTCAAAGGGAGGCTCAACCACAAGACGGCGACGGCGAGATCCGCCGGCGCGGCTTGAGACACACATAGGTACACACACGAAGAGGTAAGACACAGTGACGCCCGGTGACACGGCCGACCTGCTCGTTGCGGCTGGAATAAAGTTCCGATCGCGTCAAGCGTCAGCCTTGGCTGTTTAGCTTAACCATTCCCTCGGAATCGGTTCGTGACAAGAGGCCCACCCCGTTGTGGCGGTGAAGGGTGAAAGAAGATGGCAAGACACGTCAGGGAGGGAAAGAAAAATGGCGCGTCGCCCCCAATTGAAGGGCGAGCGGGAAAAGACGAGGCAATGTTTGTGGTTGGTCGGCTCTTGGGTCGGCAGGCCGGCGGAAACGGAGGTTGCATGCCGCCACACCTCCGGAATGGCCCGTTGCGGATGCGGTCCGCCCGGGAGAGAATACACCATTTGCTGGCGGACCGAGTGGCTGCTGGTTCGACGCCGGCTGACCGCATTCCTCGTGTCACCCTCACCCATCTTGCTGCGCTGCCGCTGCGTGGTGGGGTGTCATATGTCGAGAACCTGACGGTCTGCGTCTCCAACATGTACGGACGTCTATAAATGGAGCAACCCGACGGAGCGGCAAGGGCGGGAGGGAATCTGGCCAACGGGTTTGGCACGGTACGCCCCGTATCACTTGCAGGCGCCAGGCCCCCGATGGACCACTCGGTCGGTGTCTCGGAGCGACCTTCTCGGGACTGATAAACGCTGTTGGGACACTGGGATCTAAGGAACGGGAGCGGCGGTGGGTTTGGGAGACAAAGACGCCAGCCACAAGCGGCCGATGACAATCAAGCCACCACTTTCGCTGGTCTGGCGGATAGCGCATCGCGGACTGGATGAAGCAAGCCAGAACCACCGGCGGGCGGTGGTGGTTTGAGCCACTTTAGGATGTTAGCTCTGGCTTTGTGCACGAAGGCCGCGGAGGCTCAAGACCGGGCCCCCGTCGTTTGACATCATACGGCTCGACTGCCCTGAAATCCACCTAGAAGACCATCATGCTGGCGAAGCTCGTAATTGTCATCAGAGGCAGAGGGCGAATGTGACCTCGAAGGCAGCCATGGCCTCATCTCTTGCCCCAAGTAGCCGAAGATGGACGCATTGTGGCAGGTCTCCAAGGCGCGCTAGGGCGCCAGCATGTAGGGCTCGAATGGCTACAGGCCGGGCAATGTCGGTTTGCGGCACCACATGCGATCCACCATCGCAGGAGCTTCGAGTCGAATCGGACGGGAAACCCCCCAGCAACTAGTATCAGTAGTACATACTGCAGCCTGCAGGAAAGGACACACCTGGGTCCAGCGAACATGCAGAGAGCAATCCGACAGAGGGGATACTGGCCCGCAGCTGCAGGCACAGCACCAAGTCCACCAATAACCCCTCGATTGGGTGGGCGCGCTCATGTCGGAATGCGGTGAGCATCAAGGACAGAGCGCCAGCTGCGTCTGCGGCGTGATGCTCTCGCTGTCGTGTCCAGCGTCAGATATGCAGTCGAGGCTTGGAAAACGACGATCGTAACCATCATTGAGTCATGCATGCACAGGCATGAGTGCGCTGGTGCTCGAAGCGGCCGTAATGAAGGCGAAAGCGAGAAGACATGCTCTTATTTGCCAACCTCATCGGTGGGTGAGGACCTGTGCCCGTCACACAGACAACGACACCACAAGTGGACGCGGGGTCGAAGAGAGCAAGAGGGTTGGAGGGGGGTCCGCCGACCGGTGGCCCTTCTCGAGAGACGATTCCAGGCTGCTAGCGCAAGCCGGCGGCGAAGATCTCTGTCGCGCCTAGCTTAGCATCCTACTAATATAGTCGACCGGTATTCGTCCATCTAGGGAATGGCACCGGAGATGGGCAGCTCGGCGGTGCGCGAAGGTAGATCGCAAAGTGGTGTTTTTGGAATCCGTAGAAGCCGGTCTGACAGGAATGCGGTTGCCAGGCATCAAGCGAGATGCGACCCTGATGGCCAGAGACGACGAGAAGGGCATATGCACCCCAGCTGCGGACGTCCTTACCGCTTGCTGCTCTTGTTGCAATTACAGAGGTATCGTCGTTTTGTGGTTCTTCGATTGGCCAAAGGCGCAACGAAGTTTGACCGGTTTCCTAGACGGTTCTGAGTTCTGACGTCTCCAAAATTGGATGGATGTATCTCTCCATGTCGTCTAGAGATTTGATGATTGAGCTGTCGGAGGTTCGGAGGCAGCCTAGAAACAGCTTGAGCCTATCGTTTCGCCTTTTGAATGGGAATCAGCAGTGGAAAGGGGAAAGAGCATCCATTGTCCCGATCGAATTGCCCATGCGACGACGGTAGTACACTATCACATAGCGACATGGCTTTAGTTGACGCAAAGACCACCGCACTAGAGCTCGGGGGACAAAGTAAACGGCACTCCTTCGGCGATGGACGGAAATGGATTCGTGATCTCCCAACGTCCGTGGGACGGACTCGAACGAGGCGACGGGATCTGCAGAGACGTTATTTCCCGGTGCCAGGAGCGAGCCGTTCGCTCCGGGCGGCAGATGGTTGTGCGGTTGACGCAGCGGGCTGCCATCAGAACCGGAACGGGAATCGGGGTTGTGCGGGACACTGTGGAGATTGGGGGCCAGTAGTGTCGCCGCCGGCAGAAAGGACCTGGCAGTGACACCAATTATCGGCTCAAGGTTGCCTGCCATTGGGCGACCAGACGAGGCGAGACGAGACGATGCTCCCTTGGCCGGTCGATGCCACGATGGCGGGGTGGGTGGATGAATGACACGGGCAGGCCAGTTTGATTGATGGTGGTCGCATCCATGGGCCACACGGGGTCGTGGATCCGGGAGGTCGCACCCGAGCGTGGTATGTGGTATCTGACGGGTTGGAGTAATGCGATGGAATGACAATCGCATGCATGGGATGGGCAACGTGCGGGAATCCACGACGTGACCGTGTGTATGGCAGCATTCATGGCAGGCTTGCTGCATGCTCGCCTTGCAACTTGCCCGCCTTTCCGCGCTTCGGATTTCGTCTGGCTGAGAAAGTAGTATCAGTCAGTTGCCCACCTATCCCAAGAAGTGGTGTGATGTACAAGGAACAAAAGAACTGAACCAAGCAATGCGAGGAACGTCGACGGCACCATTCAGTGGCCGGACTGTTTCAACTGCCGGCCGACGGATGACAAATGGCGCGTGGAATCTGCAAGAGAAGGACTTTTGTCAGGAACGAACGAACGAACGAACGAACGAAAGAGGGAGCGAACAGGCGGCTAACATGATGTTGACCTCGAGGAAGTCTCCGGGGGGAAAGTCGTGATTACGGGCTGTTCCTCTTGCTCGGCTCCAGCGTTGAGTGCAGGGCAGAGTCAACCCGCCCTGCACTGTGAGCAGCAGCAAGCTTCAGACGTCAATTCAAAAGTGACTCCGGGCTGCGAGTCTGTCGAGGCCGTCGATGGATGGCGGCAACCCGGGGTACCTGACTGTATCTCGACTTTCTTGGGTGATACAAGAACCCTGGCCTTCTTGAGCCCTTGCTAAAAAAGCTTCCTCCCGGCCCAGCGTGCCATTCCTTTGGGAACATCCACAATGATGGCTGGGACCCCTGGCAGGCGTGCCCTGATGTGTATGCTCTTCAATGGAAGGCAGCGCTGTAGCCAGTGAGCACCTTGACACCGTCGAACAACCCTCTTTTCATTGGGGCCAGTGAAGAGGGGCTGATGCGCGGGGCGTTAGGAGCGAGACAGCAGAGACTCATGCTTCCCCTAAGAAGGACTTTTTCGCTGGCAGAGCTTCAGTGCGTCAGCAAGGTACTGATAAGTAGCTTCCCAGTTCGCATCAACCTCGGCTTGGCCTCGTTGAGCATCCCAGAGTAGAGTCGACGGCCCTGCCAGCCAAGGCTTCACACATCTGCGCTGCAGCCCCCACTGGATACTGGTCACTGGACACTGGAGGCTGGAGCGACAAGTTCAAATCCCGAAAATGGTGCTCCACTCTTTTGGCAACGTTTCCCCCCGTCCCAGTCGAAGGAAAACGCCGTTGTGTATGTTGTTGATCTATTGGCGGCTGGACACTTTGCGCCACCGGCATGCAACGGCGGACATGCTGGATGGACCTCGTGAAAGTCGACAAGGAATGGAAGGTGTCGCCTGTGTCGCTCAGCATAACGCCTCGGGTCTCGCATATTCTCCGAACGCAACCTCCCGCGTCGTCGGGTGACAATCAGCCGTGAGCCCGACTGCTCGTCTGACTCGAGGCTGAGAGCCTGAGAGGTAAAGAAGGACTAAGGAGTTGTCGCACATCGTTATGGTTCAGGAGACTTTGGCGTGGGCTGCTGAGATGTGCTCGACGTGGTTGCCGAATCGACAAATGGCAAGACGAAACCCGTTGCTTAACTCAGACCGTAATTGCTCAAGGTTTTTTGTGATATCTGACAAAGATTCGGCCGGCTGCTGGATTGGGAGAAGCACCCAAGGCCCCGAGCCGCGGACGAGGGGCAGCCCGGGTCCAGTGGCATGGATGTGGGTTTCTCGTCAACACCCGTCCGTGACCGCTTCTCGGGAGCCAAGACCGTTCCTGCCCTGCTCGTCGATGCGCGCCCAGCTTTTGCGACCCTGCAGCCGCGAGAGCAAACAAGTCAAGAGTGAGAAGTGAGGCTTCAGGGCCCTGCGATTGCCCCGATACCGAGCTGCGCCCGCTGCGTGTCACTGCCAACTGGGGGGTTGCACTGCCTCACGTGCATATGTTGGGCTGGGCTGGAGACGGACACGGGCGTCGAGGGTGGAACTGACAAGCTGTCGGAGGGCGATCCCACGGTTGCTGGCGTTGAAACGCTGTTGCTTTTGGCTCGTCCTTTTTTTTTTTTTTTTGGTGCTCGGGTGCTCGGTATCTCGTGGGCAGAGCATGACATGGCATGGACTGTCGCATGTCGCATGTCGCATGCACCTTGAGGGGATGAACGGTCCGGTAACGCCACTCAGGGTTTCGATTTCGGCATCGATCGATCCAGAGCGTCGTCCTTTGCCGAGTGCCCTGGTGGGTACGCAAGAATAGTACCGATAGCATCGCGGGGAAACAATATAAACATAGCAGCAGAGTTTTGACCCGACCTACCCTCTCGGGACATGCCCTATCTTGTTGCCCCACGATGCGGACGGGGCTGAAGGGAACGTAGTGTTGGTAAAATTTAATATACCAGCGGGATAGCGTAGACATGGGTCCATCGAGGTCTCGCGAGATGTCACGGCCTTCAGGCCGAAGAGCCGCAGCAGGCGGCGGCGGGCAGCAGTCAGTTTCGACTTTCGACCGAGCTTCGGGGCACCGTGCTCCTGTTCCAGCTTCCATCCCAGGTTTTCAGAGAATAAGGTATCCTTTCTCTGAAGGTGTTCTCCTCTCCAGGGCCGGCATGATTGGATCGTTCCGCTGGGCTGTTGCTACGGGCTGTTGCAGGTTCACAGCGCACCCATCCCGGCAGCTTGGTTCGAGACCGGTTAGAGTTTCCGCACGCGGTGCTCCGCGGATTCTCTCGCTCACGGTTGCCTGATGCCCGAGAGACTCGCGGTTGCTGACGAGGGACGTAGGATGAAGGAAGGAGGATGGAAGATGGAAAAGATGAATTTTTTTTCTCTTGAGGTAGTGATCCTGCGTAGGTAGTTGCCGGGCTCTACAGAGTAGGTGGAAAATGTGAAGTGAGGCAAGTGAGGTAAGGCACGACGGGATGGGGGACGCGTTACATAAGCACGTACCGGTCGAAGTATCTTGCCTGCCGGAAAATCGCGGGAAATACTTGTGAGCTTGTGCTTTTACCTTCTTTGTTAGGCACATGCTCTAGTAATACTCTGCCCTTGTGTAGGTAGCTTGGCATCTATCGTCGGGCACACCTAGGTGCGGCTCGCGCTGAAGCATAATAGCGGGTGCTCTTTCGATTGCTAACACTTCAGCGTGAGGTGGCCCCAGTGGGCAAGTCCAGGGCCGTGTTCTGAGTGCTGGACCACCACGGCCAGAAGCACTGGACTACCTACACCGGCCCAATGTCGCCTCCCGACACCCCCGAGAAGAAGCTCATCAGTGTCTCTCTTTCCCCACAAACCGCATGCACCATCCAATTTGAGGTGGCCTATTGCGTGCGCTAGGTCTAAGGAGGTAGGTAGGTAAGAGACGGTAGCTACAATACTCCAGCTTGGCTCTGATTACGCACTCTCCGTCTTGGCCCAGCCGGCATCTGTCTCTTCTTCCATCACGGTGTTTACCACGTACATGTAGTACGGGATACGCACACGCAGCACTCTGATGGCAAACGGTCGCCATCTCCACCGTCCGGACAAGAAAGAAAGAAAGATAGCCATTGACGGGCGCTGACTCGTCCTGCTTCGACGGCACCGCGGCCACGGTCACAGCCCTAAGGCAAGCCATGTCTGCCAGCGCATCCCGTCAGGTCTTCTCAGACCGCATCTCGGGCACCCGGGCAGGGATGCGGCTTCGCAAGACATGCCGACTTCCTACCATGGTATCCGTACGTGAGTACCTCCATCACCAATTGCAAGGCACGTCAAATTGGTGAGCTACTTATCCGTAGTTCCCTTGGGTTCCCGGCGCTGAAGAAGGTCTCGCCTCTTCTCCTGCATCTCCTTATTACCTTAGCCAGAGTGACCCTCTCCACCCTCGCTGCGACTCTCCATTTCTAACCCCTCCTCTGAGCAGACAGAGCCTTAGCCTTCTCTTTTCTCTATCTACATTGCTGCTTCAGACAAGTACCGCCGAGAAGTCACGGACCAAAATCCACAAGTCTGTCAATCTTAGAGTCCTGGCCCCGAACCACAAGGGCCGGCACTTCCGAGTCTACGATATCACACACGGCACAACGACGATGTCGCAGACGAGACGTAAGAGTGACAAGCCACCTGCCCAGGAAGACCAGGTCCCTCAGGTAGCGTAGGTAAGGTAACCTGCATACTACTGTACATAGTACCCACCTGTACGGATAGGCTGTACGAAGCACTAGGTAGCGTGCAATGTAGTGTACCAGCAAGCACCCACGGTACGGATCCATGGCACACTAATGTGCTGGACCAGGGAGCGCAGTAGTGCCGTCTGGCATTCCCCCTCCTCTGGCCGCAAAGCAGATGTACCTCCTGGCTTGTGCCCGGTCCTGCCCAATGACAAGTCGGCATCACCACCTTGGTTCCTCTCTCCCGGGTCCCCACGTCGTCAGGTTCGACCCGACAGTTTGTTCAGAAGGATTCCCCCCCCTCCCTCCGACCCCGACGCCTCGTCCTTCTCCCGCTGCCCGCACTACTGATGCGCGAAGCCACCCCACTGACAGGAGCACCGTACGGCCTACCTACTACGTACCTTGGTACCTACACTGCATGCTACGCCGGGGCTGTCCACTGGGCCCCTCTGTCGCCCTGTCCTGTCCTGCCTGTCCTGTGCTCCATGCCCTTGTGCTCCATGTCTTCTCTTGTCCTCACCTGCTTCTTGCAGCGCTGCGCGGCATCTGGATCCAGGAGCCAGCCACTCGAGAGCTGACCAGACGCGCACAGCGGACTTTCCTCCGCCGTCTGGACACAAAAGCTGCTGCAATGTGAGGCGCCGAATTGAGCGGCAAGCAAACCGCATAGGTACTATGTAGCAGTTGAAAGCTCAGCACCTCCAGCAGCCAGCTGTCCGCCACCATGGGCACCTATGGAGCCATACACCAGGATACCTCAGTACCTCGAGTGCACATGCGCTCAGGTACTTGACGCAACTCTCAAGTCTCAACCGCGATTTCCCGCCCAAGTACCCCGACTAAAAGTATAGGTCCTCACCACTTGTCATCTCACCCATTGTACTTCTCCTTGGGTTCTCGCCGGGCCCAGACAGGAGAAAGAGGAGAGGGGAAGGGCCACAGCGACCCGTGCAGGGGACTTAAGCGTACCATAGGAGTGTGCCTAAGGTACTGGAGGCACCTGGACCTTGTCTACCACCCACATTACCTTACATACCGAGTACCTACTCCCCATCTCCAGCATCCACCGGCCATCCATCCATTCCTCGGTGCTTCCATCATCCATCTATCCATGTCCATACCATGTGCTATGCAGCCTGCCCCCAAGGTACTTACTTGCCCTCGCGAATCTGAGCCGACTTGACACACATACATAACCACGCCGTCTTCACGTCCGTTCGTCTTTGATCGTCGTCGTCGAGATTCAGACACAGGCAGAGACAGGCAGACTGGCTGACAGACCTGCTTGGGAGAACAAGCCGTTGTTGTCCTCCCCTCCCCGCACCCAAGACGCCGGCACGGTATCCAGTGTCTTGATTCATCACCCGTCCGATCGACCTTCCACGCCTTCCAACGTTGGCCACGCGCATCAAGACAACGAGCATCGGTCAAAGCCGAGAAGATATTGTGGTCCATTCGGGTCTCCAGCACGTTGCTGTTTCTACTGACTTAGGTAGGTTGATGTTCCCGGAACATCAACATCACCACCTATCAAACTTCAGCCTCCTGGCCTGTTTGGCACTGCCTCGTCCACGCAGCAACACCGAACGCACCTGCTGACAACTACCTACTACCTACCCACCTCCCAGGTTGTTCATGCTATCCCTCGCCGGTACGTACCGCGCGCGACGTCCTTTATTGTCACTTGTCTTTGGTACTCTACCTACCTGTCTGCGAAACCCTTTCCTTGTTCGCGATACGCTTGGCTTTGGGCCACCACCATGACGGTCATGGTTGGCGCCGGCGCCGCCACCGCCGCCAAACACCACCACCACATCCATCATCATCATCCAACACCGCCGTACCCTTTCGTTCTTCATACGGGCTTAGTCCCCTTCCCCCCGTGGCGAGAGAGAGGTGTGCCAGAGAGAGGACTTCCCCCCCCCCCCCCCCCAAAAAAAAAAAGAAAAAAAGAAGTTGAATCGAACTTTGATCCGCTTCTTCGATGCTTCTCCTGGCCGCTCGCGGCCGCGCTTCTCCTTGATACACAAGAAAGCAGCGTACCTTCACATCCACGCCTACCAAACCACCTGCCTCCACCAAATAAACCCTCGCCGTTGTCTCGGGTCCCTCCTTGACCTAGTTGACGCTCCAGTTTATTTTAATTTTCCCTCTTCTTCGTCAAAAGTCATTCTTTCCCCCTCCCCCTCATCTTCTTTGCCTTCTGGCCCCTTCTCTGCCGAGGACGAGAGGCAAACTCGCGCACGCACATTCTTGTCATTCGTTATCGGGTTCCCTTCTCCCACCCTCCAGATCGACGTTTTCGTCCAACTCTTTTCCTTATTCAGCTCTTACCCACAAGCGGCTCGCCCGCTTCCCGTGCCGCTTCGGGGGTTTTCTATTTTTTCTGACGATTGGCATCGGAAAGCGCCAGTGCCAATCAGAGACGTCATCGCCGGCATTCAAATCTTGTTGCAGGAGTGGTCCCTGATCTTTTTTTTTTCAACTCATTGGGGGATTGTTGTTGATGAAATCTCTTTGCCACCCCTCTTGAAGTTGGACCCCTCCTCCTAACACCTTAATGAGCCAAGGCCTTTGAAACTGCCTCGCATCGACCTCGCGCGTCGCGGCACTCTTTGCGCCGACCTCTCGGGTCACCAAACGACTCTCCCTCGCCGACGTCAAAGTTCAATCCCTGGATTTGGAACACCACCGCCCTCCCCGGACTCGCTTGAATGAGTCTGCCAGCCTCGAGTAATCGCCGCCGCTGCTGATGCACAATGAATTCGCCTCCGAATTCATTCCGCCAAATACCCCCATCGAACGTTGCGACACATCCCGCCTCGGTCTTCACCACCGCCTCGGAAGAAAACCCCGAAAAACGGCGCAAGATCGACAGGGCTCCTTCGCCGGTGGATTATGCCGCGCCCGCCATGTCGCCACCCAGCTCTACTGATACCGCCATCACTGTCGGTTCTCACAATGACGAGGGCCGAGAGACGGAGAGTTTGTCCGAGAGTGTGCTGGAGCACATGTACGAACACCGTCTGCGTTACCACGCCTACCGCGCAGGGAAATATGCTTTCCCAAACGACCTTGTCGAGCAGGACCGCGATTTCATGAAGCACTTGATCAGCAACCTACTGTGCGACAGGTGGTACCTGTCCCCCGTCGACGACGTGCTGGCAAGAGGCGGAGAAGTCCTTGATCTGGGTACGTGTGAGCCTGGCCGACATGTGCTTACCGTTTATACACTTTCGGTCAAGAACGCTTGCTAACTGCGATTTGCGCAGGCACTGGGCCCGGCCATTGGGTTCTCGAAGGTTGGCAGTGTTCTCCCATTTCATCCATTCCTCTGCCCTCGTCATATAGGAGCACGACGACTAACGCAACTTGGCGCAGTGGCCGAATATTTTCCCGAGGCAACGTTCCTCGGCATCGATCTGTCTCCCATTCAACCTACTGAGGTTCCCCCGAATGTGCACTTTATGGTCGACGACTTCGAGCATGAGAATGGATGGGCCCTGGATGAGGGAACATACGACTTTATCCACCTTCGTCACACGCTTCACTCCGTTCGTGACCGCCCGGAGCTCATGGAACGGGCATACAAGTCGGTCTTCCCAAGAGATACTGCTGTACCCTGTTTGAGTCTGAGACTGATACCGCGAAAGGCATCTGAAACCTGGTGGCTGGTTCGAGATCCAAGAGCTCGAGTTTGCGCCCTTGTGCGACGATGGGACGACCCCTGAAGGAGATGGCTACGGCTTCCGTGTGTTCACGAACTACCTGGAGGCGGGCATGAGAGCTTTGGGCTCCGAAATGCACGGCATTCGCTACGCCGCGAACGAAATGCGGGCTGCCGGATTCGAGAACGTCGTCGAGGACAGGAGGAAATGCCCTATTGGCGATTGGGCAGCGAAGCCCGAGCTGCGGCAAGCCGGTGCCTTGATGCAGAGGGCAATCGAAGATGGCCTCAAGGGGCTTGCGACGCGGCCATTCCGGGCACTCAACTGGACCGAGGTACAGATCGAGATCTTCCTCATGAACGTGAGACCACACGTTGCGGAAAAGTCATTCCACGCCTACCTGAACCATCGTACCGTGTACGGACAAAGGCCATTGAACGGCTGAAGAAACGAGCAACCGAAAGCCACGGAGGGACAGACGCCACCACATACCGACGAGCTCATGCCGAATAGCTTGTGCTTGGGGCATTTTGACTTTCGACTTTCCGGGATTGGACGCTTCTTCTCCCATGACATTCTTGCTTCTCACGCGGGTGTATCTGGCGGCATTGCATTGGTTCTCCGGCTAGCGGGCTGGTATCATCGCACAATGGGCACTTCACCGGCTTGAGTGGGTGAGCCATGGGTTTCGGCGGATCGCGGCGGCATGTTCGGTCCTTCAGCATCTCACGGCTCTTTTTTTCTGGGCTGCAGCGGGGCGATGGTGGAGTTTTTTTTTTCATCTATCTTCTTTTTCATCTTTTTTCATCTTCTTCACAGAAGTCATGAGATTATGAGGGCTATGGCGGCTTCATTGGCATATTTTGCATGGCTCGGTTCGTCCGAGTTGGGAGTACTTTACGATTCCAAAAGAAAGTCTGTAGACTCGAGGGCTTTTAGGCCCGGGAAAAGGGTGGTATGAGGCCAGAAGAGTCAGGCCTATGATGGCTTCTTGGTGTTAGGAAAATGCCAACTAACCAACAACTTCTGCTGTAATGGGAGAGAACCTTCATCGCAACCTGACAGGCATGCGGTATAGTCGGCCCACTGATGGCTATGAGCGGCAAAACCGACTTGAAATCAATAAGGTCGTGTTGTCGAAAGAGTGGTCAAACTAAAGCAATGTGAAAACCAAGCCCAATAACCTTCATCAATGTTGCTCTGCAGATCTAGAAAAACGCCTGGCAATTCTGCAGAAAGAACCCAATAACGAACGACTTAAAAGAGCTGAGGCCAATCAAATGGGCTCGGTCACCAGAACTTTATCACTGTCGCAGCAAGCCTTGTCTGCAGAAAGAGCCAGCCACACACACACACACACACACAATTCACGAAGCAAAAAAGTGAGTGAGGCTTCTTCTGAATGAATATGAAGCCAAAAGGATTGACCAGCCTGGGGGTCGAACCCAGAATCTCCTGATTACACGATCCCAATGAGTTCGAGTCGTAGTCAGACGCCTTGCCATTGGGCCAACCGGCCGGATTGATGAGCCGAAAGGGAACAGCTATTGATGCTGCTCCGTGGTGTTGCTAGGCTACAAGGAGGTCGTGGCTCGAGAAGACCCATCCGGGAGAAATTTTCTGTACCCGCGCTACGGGGACCACATCCCGTCCCCCACTACTCCCGCTAGCATAGGGTTGAGAAGGTGGCTCTTGCAAGAAACTCCCAGGTCATATTTGTCAGTGTGTGTAACATCTAGTATGTTGTTGCTTTCAGTATGGTTGTGAAAAAGTTTATGTCTTGTTCCGACGGCCGTGTCGGTGGTCCCGAGTCCTAAGATGCCAGCCAGCCATTGGGAATGAACGGAGCACATCACGGCACTGTCAATGTGGATGGAAACTTTAAGCCACTCGCTGCTCCGCAGCTGCAATAGAAGGAGCAAAATGATTAGAGAGTGTATCTGCTGGTAGAATGCTTCGACATGTGCTTCTGAGACTCGCTGGAGAGGACAAGTACCTGCTCCAAGCCCCCGGGGAATTGACGTCTCACGTATGATTTTAGGGCTGCAAAGCCAGAAACGCCGGATAATGGGACTTGGCGCTATTCTTCCACGTAGACAACACAAAACCAGAAGTGCTCCCGTTGCAAACGATGCATGGGTTCTCAGTCATCTCTCTTTATGACGCAAGTATCCCAGCAGACCGAGGAGAAGATGCGACGGTCGCAGTATCTTTCACTCAGAGACATCTGAGACAGTCAGAGTGAAGCGCTCGGCGAGTAGTAGTCGCGCCTTTTGTCTCACGGCTAGCAACAACCAGTCTTACCCTAACTAATCAGGTTGACTTGGCCCTGGCTAACTGGACCACTAGAGGCTGGATTCAATCCCGGTGAGTAACCTTTACGCCCAAAGTCAAAGATGATTATTCTAAATGGTGCTTGGCTCGAAACTCAGCTTTTCAGTTGGTGTATTTTATACAATAATGACGTGATACTTTGAAAGAAGTGATATTTGGACTAACCTAACAGCCTGATGAAAACGAAACTGACACATAGGCGAGACAGTGTTTTAGAGTCTGCGGAGCTAAGTGGAATTGGCCTCTCTTAGTCTAGAGACTGTATTTGTAACGTAGGGAGAACACTCGTCTCAGTTTGTCTACAGCTCTTGAAATCACTAGGCTATCCTCTCATTTCAATAACTTAAACTCTCCAATACTTTAATATAGTATAAGTCTATTTGTCCAATTGTTACGGAGTTTCCTGGTCTCTTTACCTTGAGTAACTTGATCACAGTACAAACGCTGCCTGACATCCCAGTGAGACTGATGAATTGAAGTTTTGGCAGAGATAGGTAGATTGCTCTCACTCTGTCGGCTTCTCCCTCTGGACCCAGAGTCAAATTTGGTCATGGATGAGAAGATCAGATGCACAATCTCGATAGACCTCTGAAAGGCTGGCAACGTGACAAGAACATTAAGATAGATGGACAAACCCAAAACAACACACCGTCCGCATTGAGAACAAGTAGTGAAAATCAAGCATATGGATCTGGGGCAGGGGAAAGTATCCTCTGGGCTAGATGCTCAGCATAAGGGCCAGCACAGCCAGTGGGCTTTCTGCACCCGACGAGCCAGACCGCAGAGTCTTGGAGGGCAGGTACTTTGACAGAGCTGTGCCAGACCCGAGAGACAGATTGAATAGAACGCCAGTCGATGGCCGGGGCACTGGAAATGTTGTGACCGGGGCCTTTGAGCCCAAGAGTTCGTCGTGATAATGAGGCGATCTGCAACCTGCCTTCTACAAACACTGAACGTTGAATATCCTGACCGGTCAACTTACTTTGCCCAGCTCTGATCAAAAACCTTTGGACACGTCTAATGCGCTTTATTCATGTTCAAGATGGGCAACGTTCAGGAGGGGAGTTGGGAAGTCCACGTTGTATTGACCGCCACAAAATATGTAGACAGATATAAGTGATATGATGGCCGACATGAACCATGAAACGAAACGTTGCTAAGCCTTGGAACTGGCATTTGCAGTCAACCCGTTAGATTCTTGTCTGGGTTACCGGTGTTGGCTTGGCAGGACTGGATCGATTGACACACGAGCCACTACCCCGTGGCGGACCTCTGGTGTTCTGCGTCACTCGTCACATGCCTGGAAGAAGGGCTTCTCCGAGCGCGACGTGTCGGACCATGCCGGCCAAACGAACTGCTGGGTCTGTTACCCGATAACCTCTACAGAGGAGAATCGTGTCGATGCTAACGCTGGAGATACCCAAAGTTGACACCTTGCAAGGCCCATCGTGGACAAGCAGTCAAGTCCCGACGCCTCTCACATCTCGAGGCACATGTCAGTGATACAGAGCACACCAGCTTTCTCATGGCTTAGCTAACGATCACGGCATGCTGATGCCCAAGTGTCTAAATTGCATCTGTCATCGTTGACAATTTGTTTCAAAACAAAACCCGCAGCAGCCCTACACCCGGTACTGAGCTGCAGGTGAGGCTCCGACAACTCATCGATTGCTCGCAGCACCAGAATTCTCCGATTGGCCTCGTCGCATCCTGCTGCCCGATCAATAACTAAGCTTCTGTCAGCAGAGGGCTGGATGATTCGCGGCTGGTTCAAGTCAGCATCGACGAGACATCCCGAACCGCTTTCACGTCGTCAGAACAAACCGACTGAACGTTACGGAGCCGAGAAAAATCCAGTCACAAGACTCTTCAGCTTTGCTCTGTCATTCTCAAGTCATCTTGGTAGGTAGGGCGGTGAGAGCGACGCGAGTTGCTTACGCCGCCCGAATCTGGGCTGTCGGCCTGCCCTTGGTCCAATGGTCCCGTGGTCTACGACTTTCGGAATACCGCCGCGCGAAGGATTTTACCAAAAGTCCCAATTGGGCTGGCTGCTCGCGCTGCCCTCGCATTACTGAGATATCCTGCAGGGCCGCGGCACAGTCGTAATTGGGACGCACAATTGCGCGCTCACACACACTCACTCACACCCTCCCAAAAATTGAGCCGCGCGGGAAGGATTCTGCGGTCTCGAGTAAGACGGCCGACTTCACGCGAAAAAAAGGCGTCGTTTGCAGGCGAGTCGCAGAGCAGAGAGATAACGACATAACCCCCTGTCACGCACATACTATGTAGTCACAGCCTGACGAATCACACCCCGGGAACCGCCAAGACGCAGTCACACTGCTTGAGGCTGTAGCGAGGAGACGCCCATCTTCACCTGAGACTCCCGTCCTCACCGTCGCCGGTCGTCACAATGCAGGCGACACGACGAGACGACGCAAGCACCGCAATCAATCAACCACTATAAAACATATTGCGCCCATTGGACCCGACACGCGGCACGCCTCCCGACGGCCGGTGGACGACGCCCGCTAAGCCGCAGATGCTTGCGCGGTCCACCGTCGGGGTCGCTTTTTGACGCAAAACGGGGATTGGGAGGGGGGGGGGGAGATCCATAAGGAGGATAGGGGACGAAAAAAAAAGGATAAAACGAAAACGCAGTGAAAAGAAATCAATGGGTTTGTTCGCCTCGACGGTGGTGGACGGGAGGCGCTCTCTACTAAACCTGCCCAACCCTCCCGCGTGTCGGAGCGTCGCCGGCCGGCCTGCCGCCGAGGTTCTTCCCCATCTCGCTTCGAAGGGAGGACGGTCGTGGAGTCTGGACTGTTTCCCATGAATTGCAAGGCGCGGACCGACGGTCGACATGGCCCGGCTTTTCTCCCCTCCCGTTCTGCCTTTTTCTTCGGCGATGCTGAGTAAGACCCACGTCGACACTCCCATGTCGAACCCCTTTGTCCCAGGTGTCTGTGATAAGTGGAGGCTCAGTGTCTCGCTCCCTGCTGTATCTTTCGATCGCATTCGGTGCGAAGGCTGCGGAGAACTCGTATGGGGGGCGGGGACTGTGGCATCTCTAGGCAGCGTTCTGAAAACGAAAAGATGGCTGGAGACCGCAGTGGAAGGTGGCAGGAGGATTGAGAAGGACCGAGAGGAGGTCGAGTTGACGAGAGTTTTGGGGTTAGTCGATATGTATGCCTTTCCGCAACTGGGAGGCTGGAGCAGCAGAATTGCGACAAGGCAGAGGAGGAGGGTGAATAGCAGAAACATCCCGGGCAATAACACGTGCGATTCTGGTCCCTGGAGCCTTACTCGAGCGGCGCTTTCGTCGGCTGGGTCGTGGCCGGACTGGCGGTTCTTCTTCTTCGCCAATCTGGCCCCTACCAGCACCTAATACTAATCATCTTCCGACGGTCTTTTCTGGTGAACGAGGAACTTGAAAAACAGGGGGATAGAGGCCCGATATGGAGAAGGAGGGAATGAGAAAACGCCAAAAGGAGCGTTACATGCGTTTTGGAATGAGTTGGATCAAATATTGGCAGCGCTTGATGACAATATTGACAATAGACGCCACCGAAATGTCCGACCGCAATATGAAGGCGGGAACGAGTCGAGGTACTCCGTATTAGTGTACGGATAGACTGAGAGTCAGTACTAGAACCCGGCCCATTGTCCGTGCTTTTTCTTACCCCCAATTCCCTTCAGTGCTGGGTGCTGTCTTTCTGCCTTCAGTGTTGCCGTTGGCGTTGCTCTCGCCGCGTGGGGACTTGGCAACGGCTGCCAAGTGGGGCGGGCCTGTGCCCACTGAGAGGTGTACCGTAGTGTACCTACGGTACCTACCGTACGGTACGGTATGTGTGCTGTGTGCATAAAACATCCGGCAGACGAGAAAACAAACGGTGAAGGGAGACAATGTCAAGTACAAAGTAGGGGGGAAAAGGAGAAATAGGGGCCAAAATTCTGGGCACTCGACGCCGTTTTATTTTACTTACCACATCAATTTGCTCTGCGACTTCGCCTACGCATCCGCTCGGATGGACCTGTATCAGATTGAGCGGTTTCGAACGGGACATGGGCGAGAAACATCGCCGCCCTCTCTCTCCCCTTGATGCGTGTACGTAGTGTGGTCTGCCGAGGCAGTCCGACGCCCCGGGGGCCGAGTGGCACCATGTCCGCCCGCCCGCCCGCGAAGCTGGGACCATCGCGAAGCCACACGAACCCACGATGGACGACCGAGATGGAAACTGGAGTCTCCGGATGGGCACAGTCACTGAGCCACAGAGAATCAGGGGAAGGAGGGTCCAAGCCGAGGGTCCAAGTCGAGGGTTGGGGGAGGAAAGTTGGCAGTACCGTAGCAGTGAATGCTCGCTACCCAAGGACCGAGGTATCACAGAGACTCAGACCGCTGTCGTGCTGTGCACCAGGGGGCGACGATCGAAATCGCGTCGACACGGTTCCTTGCTTTCTGGATCCTGCCAGATCAGCCAGTGCCCGAGATAAATATAGCATCAAAGCTGCCAGCGATCACAGCACGGGGAGGGGCAGACAGATACGATAAACCGTATGTACGGAGCGGAGGGATGGGATGGCGGACGACAGATCCGACTTTGGGGCTACCGCTAATTAGTCTCGAGACCTAGGCAATCGAATCATCGATCCGTTTGTACCGTTGTAGTACGCACCACGGCGAGACCAGGCCGGCGGTCTCGGACAAAAAATGACGAGATCGGGGTCGTTACCAGAAATCCCACCGGCCTGCACGGGCGGCGCGGGCAACACCAACGACACCAACGTCAACCCTAACACGCGGCACGCCGCCGTGTTGCGTCGTGCGTCGTGCGTGGTGGCATCACCTTGCCAGGCTTAGCCAGGTTTTCGGGCTCTCATCTTGGACACTTTGCGCCGTCATGCCTTTCCATCCCGATCTGCCGAAACCTTTTCACCTAGACCGACGACGTAACAGGGTTCTTTCGTTCGTTCGTTTGTTCGGGGTTCGTTCGATCTATCGGTGAGCTGAGCTGAGCCGAGCTGAATGCAAAGCACAGCGCAGGATACGAACAGGATCTCGCTCTCGCCGGGATGTCGAGGTGGCCTGCGTGTGGTGCGGGAGGTTGGTTATTTGGGCCCTGGATCATGCTGCTGCTGGCATGTTTGTGTGCGTCTGGCAGGTTGGCGTGCATAGGCGCGTGGCTGTGTGGTGCACAAGTCGAAGCTTCACAGTACCTAGGTGCACTACATGGCAGGTGCTTCCCCCCACCTGCCTACGTGTACCTAGGTATCCGTATTGCAGGCAGGGAGTCAGGCAATAGTAAGGCAGTGTATGCTGGCCGGCAAGTAGTGCAGGTATTGCACTATTTCTCTTGTAGCTGCGCCATGCCCACTCCATGATAGGGGTTTACTAAACAAGCTTCGGGATGGGTGCCTTGGCGACTTCGGTTCGATTCTTCACGTAAGAAAGTACCAGGCCAGCAGGCAGGACCCAACCTCGTCCTCCACAGTGTCCTGATGCTCGTTCTCATTCATCCTGCTCTTCCGAGTTCCTCATTTGCGCCGTTTGGGTTTCAGCTTGCAAGGACAGGACCGCAAGTCCGCCAGCCGTTCGGACGGATACGAGAGAACATCAGACGAGCTGGCGAGGATAGCAAAGGGAAGAGAGACATGGAAGCCTGCCGTTTTCTTCTGGCGTATTCATGTCTGCACACTAGGTATTAGCCTGTTTCTGCCAGCCAGCCCTACTATTAGTGTAGGTGCACAGTGGGCAGTCATGTAGTCCACGCGCTAGAGGCGAAGCTTAGCCGGGCCGTCCGTCATGTCATGTCTCGGCGGACGCTCAGTTGCCGCTGCTGTTTTTCGCCGGCCACGTTACAGATACGCCACCGTCCGTACCTTGCCTAAGTGAGGTAGTGCGTGCATGCATTGATGCGGGCGCTTGGAGAAGTGATAAAGTCAACCTCATGATATGATACGCGGATGCCGTGTCGCATTGCGATGGACGGAGCAAGAGAGAAGAAAAGAAGAAGAGGAAGAGGAAGGTTGCAGTGCGTAACGGTAGTCCCAAAACCTGTTACCGTCCCCCTTCCTTCTTCCCTATCTTTTGGTGTAGCTTGCACTTATCTAGGTACCACCTTACGGTGGTACTTGGAAACCTCGCCCCTTTAACTCATATGGATGGGAAGGTAGCGACAATACGGATACCTAGGTGAGCCTGGCGAGGAAGGTACCTACCTCCGGGTGAGTAGAGCTAGAGCCGCACGCACCGTTGCGAAAAAAAAAAAAACAAATCCAACGTGGCCGTCACAACGTTTGCCACAACGAAGCCTGAAGGCCCAGCACCGGTACTACGGAGCTGTCCGTCCAAAAAGGCACGCAAAAGTACCGTGCCGTACACTTAACGTCGAGAGCCGGACCAATGCCGTGACGTCAAAAAGATGCGCTGTCCACCAAAAAAGCCCACAATCACGCCCAATCCGTCGTGTCATCCCATCCCACCGACCCCCGGGCTGGTCGCGCGGGTGGGGACTCCCCTCTCCTGACTCGTCCGTCTCCTTATCGAAGTCTTCCCGAAAATTCTTCCCATGCATCCATACCATGTCGACTCCCATGTGCGAAAAAAGCCGCCACAAGACGAAAACCGAAAAAGGAAAAAAAAAAAAGAAGAAAAGAAAGTAAGGGAAAAAAGGGGACTTCGGAGCTCGCCAAACAGACCAACCAACGACATTCGTTGCTTACACTACTACTACATTCCTATGTACTACCGTCACCGCCGCTGTACACAGCACACACACTTATCCCCCCGGGCCCTGGCGGACTTAGCGAGCACAACACGAGATATGCAATGCACATGCACGAATGGCCTTGCTTCCCCATCAACGTACCCAGAAATAGGGTCTTCAGATGCTCGCTGAGATGTTCTGGACCTCGTGACCTGAAGGGTTCTCGTGGGACACGCCTGCTGCCCAGCCATCTCGAAGCTTTGCTAGGCTGGGCGGTTCGACGTGCCCGACATCAAGCACCATAAGCACCACCCAAGCACCACCAAACACCACAGACACAACCGCACCAAGACAGATGATCCCTGCAGCATCCAGGATCGATTGGCTTCCCGGGAACTACCCTGGTCGGAAAATGTCGAAACCGTCCACCTTGCGGCTCCACTCCCCTTGCCAGGTATCCGCTTCCAAGCCGGGCACAACGAGCCTCGAACAAAGAGCTGGCGCCGCCCGCCCCCCCCCACGTCCAGGATAGGGTCCTTTCGATACGGAGAAACAGAGGCGACGGAGAGAGAGAAAGAGGCCGAGGGAGTGGCAGAGACTTGGAGGTAAGGAGGACAGTATGGAAGCACCTTGCGAGTACGAGTGCAACACAGGACCGCTCCTCCGAACCTGGACTTGGGATCCCAAGTCCCGGAGATCTGCATTGTTGGCCGGCCCACATTGGTGACGGGTCTATGGGAACCAAGGAGGAGGAAGATATTCATAGCGCCCAATCGGCCACCCTCCGGATCCCTGCCTCTGTAGAGGGCCGCTCGCCGCACAAAGGCCAACCGAGAGAGAGAGAGAGAGAGAGAGAGAGAGAACGGAACATGTTCTGTGTACAGACGGAGAAGGCGGTGGTGGTGGTCACCGCTATGATGCAGCTATGAGTAAAGCTCGAGCTCGTATCCTAGAATGGTAGGCTCCGCTGTCGACTGGCATGACGGCTTTCTGGTGTCCCTTTTCGTGAGGCGATGCCTGGTAGACGGGGCGGGTCTCGCGGCCTGGCCTCTCTTGCCGTGCCCACGCAACCACGGTGCCATATGCCCATGCTGCCGCCGACTGCTGGGTATGGACCGTATGCGTATCCGTAGTGTATGGTATGGCACCTCTCTCCATGGATGTCTGTGTGTGTGTGCCCATGTATCGATTCCCGCCCCCTTAGTTCAAAGATTTCTGATCCCCATCTAAGTCGAGGATTCCCACTTCCCCTCTGACGTATCTTGGTTCTACTGTTCTTGCTCTAGCTCACTCGCTTTGCTGTTGCTGCCATTTTCTTTTCGCGTGTTTGTGTGGGAACCGGAGATCTTTACAATCGCTCAAGGCTCCTTTCCACCGTCTGTCGTTCAAACCCAAGCAAGAAATCGAACCAGCGACAACCGGTATCGTTCGCTTTTGGCCGGTTTATGAGTACTGTCGCATCCATTTCCACTTTCGTTACTGGCTTTGTTTGGTTCTTGATATCATCATCACCGTATTGAACAACAGTATCGTCTCCATCTGCCGTCATAACTTGCTTGATATCGACGAGAACCAGCAAGCAGTAGCGGCGCCTCACACTCACGCCCGCTCCGAGGAGCACTCGAGCTTCCTCTCCCCGCTAAACACCATCACAGCGCCAACATGTGGTGTGGGAGCGCGCTCCTATTACTGGGTTGCTTAACCCATAATGTTAATGCCCTCAGGTACGACGAGAAGTATGTCGACTACAACCTCAACACAAACAAGGAGGCGACGGATCCCATATTGTACAGCGGAAAATGGGAGAACCACGATTTTCACCCGTCGCCGACGAACTGGCGTTTCCCGTTTTACACAATCATGCTCGACCGCTTCGTGAACGGCGACCCGACAAACGACAACGCCAACGGAACCGTCTTGGAGCAGGATATCACGGGTACGCAGCTGCGATTCGGTGGTGATGCCGCCGGCCTGGTCGACACGCTGGATTATCTGCAGGGAATGGGCACCAAGGGAATTTACTTGGGAGGATCGATGCTCATCAACGCGCCCTGGAACTACGACTCGTACTCCCCGCTGGACCAGACCCTGTTGGACTTCCACTTCGGCAACATCACGGAGTGGAGGTACGCCATCAATGAGATTCACAAGCGTGGCATGGTGAGTTTGGCTTAGCTGAGTCCGAGCAGCGATGAGAGCTGGGAAGAGACATGGGAGCTGACCATTTTCGCAGTATGTCGTCTTCGACAACACGGTCGCCACCCTGGGTGACTTGATCGGTTACAAGGACTACCTCAACACCACCGCGCCGTTTGAGCCTCACGAGATGGAGGTTATCTACAAGACCGAACGGCAATACCTCGATTGGACTTTCGCCGACGGATACAACGAGACCTGCGAGCACTTCCCGAGACTGTACTACGAGAGCGGCTCCGAGGTCGGGCCCGAGGTCTACGACATGTTCCAGGGCTGCTACAACGGTGACTTCGACCAGGTATGTGCTTCGGGAACGGGTGAGGCGTTTTCAGCAGCTGACATGGCGATGCGCAGTTCGGTGACACTGAGGCTTTCGGCGTTTACCCCGATTACCGTCGTCAGTTGACCAAGTTCGCCTCCGTCCAGGACAGATTGAGAGAATGGGTTCCCGCTGTCAACCAGAAGCTCGGCCACTTTTCCTGCATGCTGATCCAGATGTATGTCTTTTTTTGTCCCCGGCCGCTGCCGCTCGTGAGGCGATGGACGCTGACCCTGCCAGGTTGGATATCGATGGCTTCCGTTACGACAAGGCGCTGCAAGTCACGGTTGATGCCCAGGGTTTGTTCTCCAAGAAGATGCGTGAGTGCGCGGCCGACCTTGGCAAGAAGAACTTCTTCCTCCCCGGCGAGATTACAGGTGGTAACACCATGGGTTCCATCTACATCGGCCGCGGTCGCACCCCGGAGCAGTGGTTCCCCGACATCAACACGGCTTTCAACACGACGGCGAACAAGTCCACGAGCGACATGTTCATCCGCGACGAGGGCCACCAGGCTCTGGACTCCGCCGCCTTCCACTACTCTTTCTACCGTTTTCTGGTTATCTTCTTGGGTATGGACGGAACTGGTGTCGCCGGTTTCGATGTTCCCAGCAACTTCGTCGAGGCGTGGAACGAGGTCCTGCGTGCCAACGATCACATCAACGCCATGACGGGAGAGGTCGACCCGAGACACATGTTCGGTGCCATGAACCAGGATACCTTCCGCTGGCCCGCTATCGAGCTGGGCTACGAGCGCAGTCTGATGGGTTTGTTCGTTACGACGCTTCACTTGCCCGGCATCCCCCTGCTCACCTGGGGCGAGGAGCAAGGCTACTACGTTCTCGATAACACTGCGACCAACTACATGTTCGGTCGTCAACCCATGTCTTCTGCGCCCGCCTGGCAGCAGCACGGCTGCTACTCGATGCCGGGTATTCTGTACTACGAGATGCCCCTGACCAAGGCCCGCGAAGGCTGCCGCGACGACACCGTCTCCTGGGATCATCGCGACCCTAGTCACCCCATCAGGCTGATTCTCAAGCACATGTACGACATGAGGAACCAGTATCCCGTTCTCACCGACGGCATGTGGCTGGAGCAGCTCTCGAACCATACCGAGGACCTCTACTTGCCAGGTAACTCTAAGATGGCCACCACCACCGGTCTTTTCAGCGTCATGCGCTACCAGCTCGGCGTCCAGGACCTCGGCGAGGACCTGGTTCCCGTCTGGCTGCTGTACTCCAACAAGAACGTCACTCACACCTACACCTTCGACTGCTCCGACAAGGTCAACGCCCTCATTTCCCCCTTCGAGGAGGGCACGACCGTCAAGAACTTGTTCTTCCCCCACCAGGAGATCAAGCTGGAGGCGTCGACCAAGAAGCTGCCTTACGCCGGAAACACGGGCTTTAACGGCTGCACCAAGGAGATCACCATGGCCCCCTTCGAGTTCCGCGCGTTCGTGCCCAAGGCCAACTTCACGGAACCTCCCGTAATGCTTACCAAGTTCTACCCCGGCCACGACTACCGCATCGCGACCAACGACTCCACCAACACGATTCCCATCGAGTTCCAGTCCAACGTCGAGATGGACTGCACAAAGTTCAAGGACGCCATCACTTTCAAGTCCCACACCGACGACAACAGTGTCCCGAGCCTCGACGTGAAGACGATCGAGTGCAGCAACATCTCCCAGACCCTCACCAACTGGACCGGTGCCCTGCCGTCCGTGTGGTCGTGGAAGGCCGACCTCGTTAACGTCAAGCACGGAGTGCACTCTGTCGTGGTGACCAACGCCACCTCCGTCGCGGGCAAGTCCACCGGTGCCGTCGACCGCTTCCTCTTCCGCGTCGGCGCCCTCAACAACCCGATCATCTTCCCTGCCACGGCCAACTACTCGACCTCGCTCCTCTCGAGGTCTGACGACGGCACCATCAAGATCAAGCACACCGCCGCCGGCGCCTCCAAGTTCCGTTACTCGACCAACTTTGAGTCCTCCTGGACTGACTGGGCCAACTACGAGACCGAGACCAAGGTCAACATGCTGCCGTGGAACGGAACCGAGGACCAGAAGTGGAAGGGCGAGCACGTCATCGTTCAGTACTGGTCGCAGCTCCTGGGATCCAGCGCGTACAAGGTGCACGGCGACCTCGACTACGACACCCCGCGCCGCATCCCGCACATGTTCGCCGTCGGCAAGTTCAACCAGTTCGGCTACGACAGCGGCCTGACCAAGGCGCTCAAGCACGTCAGCGAGTCGCAGTGGGAGTGGCACTACATGGACGAGTGGCCCAACTACTTCAAGTTCAGCATCTGGGGCATGAACCCGGACAAGATGCCTGACCAGTCCTTCGTCTACGGTGACGTCGACGGCGACAATGTCGTCGAGCGTCTGCCGCCCTCCTCGCTGTTCGAGAACGCCGTCAACATCACCTCCGCGCCGCCCAAGCCGTACCTCGCCTACCGCGTGGTCCTGAACGACGCCACCCTGCAGTATCAGCTGATCCCCAAGGGCAACATGTGGGTGCAGTTCTTCCTCTGGCTACTGCTCTTCATCCTCCCCGTCGTCGGCGGTCTTGGTGCCGTCCAGGCCTTCAAGCGCTCCTTCTACAAGGTCAAGTTCAACGAGCACGGCGTCCACGAGGCGTCCAAGTTCGGCATGATCATGGAGAAGACGCGCAACGCCTTCATTGGCGCCGCCGGTGCCATGCCCCTCAAGATGCGCAGCTCGACCGATCTGGTGTCTGCCGCCGCCGCCGCCACCACGGCGAACAAGCGCCGCAAGGTGCTTATTGCGACCATGGAGTACAACATCGACGACTGGAACCTCAAGATCAAGATCGGTGGTCTGGGTGTGATGGCCCAATTGATGGGTAAGGCGCTGAAGCACCAGGATCTCATCTGGGTTGTTCCCTGCGTCGGTGACATCACCTACCCCGAGGACCGGCCCGCCCCCAGCATGTTTGTGAGGATCATGGACCAGGAGTATGAGATCAAGGTGCAGTACCACCAGGTCGACAACATCACCTATGTCCTTCTGGACGCTCCTGTCTTCAGGAAGCAGACCAAGGCCGAGCCGTACCCTCCTCGTATGGACGACTTGGAGTCTGCCATCTACTACTCTGCCTGGTAAGTTGGCGAGAATGACGTTTGTGTTTGGGTACCATGCTAACTGTAACCAAAAGGAACCAATGTATTGCCGAGACAGTGAACCGTTTCCCCGTTGATCTCTACCACATCAACGATTACCACGGATCCATCGCCCCGCTGTACCTTCTTCCCAAGACCATTCCCGTTGCGCTTTCTCTCCACAACGCCGAGTTCCAGGGTCTCTGGCCCATGAGGACGCCCGAGGAAAGCAAGGAGGTCTGCAAGGCGTACAACTTGGACATCGAAGTGGTCAAGAAGTACGTCCAGTACGGTTCAGGTAAGCAAGATTCTCACTCCACCAACTTCTCCCGTCTTTCCTAACACATCTCCAGTCTTCAACCTTCTCCACGCTGGTGCAAGCTACCTTCGCGTTCACCAAAACGGTTTCGGCGCTGTTGGTGTCTCCAAGAAATATGGTGACCGTTCTTTCGCCCGTTACCCCATCTTCTGGGGTCTTTCCAAGATCGGACAGCTGCCCAACCCGGATCCCACGGATACCGCCGACTGGGACAAGAACGAGTTCATGACCCAGAAGAAGATCGAGGTCGACCCCGCGTACGAGGCCAGCCGTGGCGACCTCAGGAGACAGGCACAGGAGTGGGCCGGCCTCAAGGTCGACCCTGAGGCGGAGCTCTTTGTGTTCGTCGGACGTTGGTCTCTGCAAAAGGGCGTAAGTAGCCTACTACTCCTCAGACCAGGCGTGTGTGCAGCTTTGCTAACAAGAACCAGGTTGACCTGATTGCCGACGTGTTCCCCGAGGTCCTCGAAAACCACCCCAAGGTGCAGCTCATCTGCATTGGTCCCATGATTGATCTCTACGGGCGTTTCGCTGCGCTCAAGCTCAGCAAGTTGATGGAACTCTACCCCGGACGTGTCTTCTCCAAGCCCGAGTTTACTGCCCTCCCCCCTTACATCTTCTCCGGTGCTGAATTCGCCCTGATTCCCTCGCGAGACGAGCCCTTTGGCTTGGTTGCCGTCGAATTCGGAAGAAAGGGAGCTCTGGGTGTTGGTGCCCGTGTCGGTGGCCTCGGTCAAATGCCCGGTTGGTGGTACACCGTCGAGTCGACCAAGGCTGTAAGTTTCGAACCATCAACTCAACCCTCGTAACCCGCTGGACGGCGTGCTAACCACTCCCAGGCCCATCTCACCAAGCAGTTCAAGAGCGCCATCGAGTCCGCCCTCAAGGCCGATACCAAGACCCGTGCCGAGATGCGTGCCTGGTCCGCCAAGCAGCGCTTCCCCGTTGCCGAGTGGCTCCAGAAGCTCGAGAAGCTCCAGGGTGGTGTCATCAAGGCCCACGCCAAGTACGGAAAGAAGGGTGTCAAGAAGGGCAACGTTCTCGTCAAGCACTCCCGCCAGAGCTCCGTCGCCGGTCTCCGCGACGAGGTCGAGCTCGTCGACCGCTCGCCCGCGTGGATGCGCCAGGTTGCCGACTACGACGATGACGCTACTACGCTCAACACCGGCCGCAACACCCCCGCGGGGATGCAGACGCCCATGTACTACTCCAGCACTCCCGGTTCGCCCATCATCTCCCCGTCCCCGGCCTACGCCGACTCGCCCGGTGCTTCCCGGTCCGCCTCCCCCGGCCCGCACAGCAGGAACGTGTCTCTCAACGACCCTCAACGCAACTTCTCCTTGCCAGCCGGTGTCATCGACCAGCAGTCTCACAGCCGCAACGTCTCTGGCTTCTCCATGGCAGACACGCTCCCTCTCCCGCCTCCGACGGTGGGTCTGGGCATGCACGACAACTCTTCCCGCGCGTCCATGTTGAGTGTCGAGGATGTTGTTGGTGACCGCAACGACTACAAGCTGCAGCAGGTTGACCCCTTCTTCACGGATTCCAAGGGCGAGTTCTACCAGGCCTTCGAGGAGCGCCTCAAGAACCTGAACGCCAACAACTCCATCTCCGAGATGTGCATTGAGGACTACCTCATCAAGTCCGAGAAGGAGTGGTTCGACATGTACCTCGACGTGAGGCTGGGTCGCCCGGCGTCCCCCGCCGGTTCCCGAGGCCGGTCCATGTCGAGGTCGAGGAACTCGTCCCCTTCGCGCTCCCGCGTCAGCCTCGGCTTCAAGAACTTCTCCAGCTCCAAGCTCAGCCTGCCCAATGAGCGCGGCCGCGCCAGACCTTCCCACCTGATGCAGAGCACCAACGCCGACGACGGGTACGGTGGTCAGTCGCCTCCCGACTCCCCCGGCTCCTACCACGCGCAGTTTGCCCTTCCCGACGACTACGTCCCGCCCACCGGTTTCAAGAAGTGAGTATCTCATCGTTGCAAATAGCCCAGAAGAAAACACGCAGCTGACCTATTCTCTCTACAGGTATCTCCAGTACAAGGTCGGCGACTGGCCCATCTACTCGATGCTCCTCGCCCTGAACCAGATCATCGCCACCAACTCGTACCAAGTCACCCTCCTGACCGGCGAGGTCGGCCAGACGGCCGACAAGCTCTACATCATCGCCTCCATCTACCTCGCCTCCTCCATCGTCTGGTACACCATGTCCCGCACCATCCCGCTGCTCTACCCCCTCTCGGCCCCTTACTTCGTCTACGGCATCGCCTTCCTCGTCCTCGGCTGCTCCCCCTTCGCCGCCGACAACACCACCCAGGTCTGGCTCCAGAACGCCGCCACGGGTCTGTACGCCTTCGCCTCGTCCTCGGGCTCCCTCGCCTTCGCCTTCAACTTCGGCACCGACGGCGGCTCGACCGTCCCCAAGTGGATCCAGCGCCTCGCCATCATCCAGGGCCTGACCCAGATCTACACCCTCGGCCTCTGGGCCTGGGGCTCGCTCGTCTCCGAGGCAGAGGCCAACTCCCAGCCCAAGCCCACCCTCGCCGGATCCCCCGCCCTCCTCGGCATCTGCCTGCCCGTCTGTCTGCTCCTCTGGGCCGTCGGCACCATCCTCTTCCTCGGCCTGCCCGACTTCTACCGGGAGTCCCCGGGTCCCGTCCCGCAGCTGTGGATGTCGCTGGTGAAGCGCAAGACCATCGCCTGGTACCTCCTCGCCGTCGCCATCCAGAACTACTTCCTCTCCCCGCTGTTCGGCCGCAACTGGTTCTTCCTCTTCTCGAGCCAGCACGTCCCCGTCTGGAGCATGGTCCTCCTCGCCCTCTTCTTCTTCATCTTCGTCTGGGCCGTCGTCCTCTGGGGCCTGGCCAAGGCGAGCGAGAGCCACCCGTGGCTGTTCCCCATGTTCGCCGTCGGCCTCGGCGCCCCGCGCTGGGCCCAGATCTGGTGGGGTACCTCCCGGATCGGCGTCTACATGCCGTGGGCGGGCGGCGTCGTCGCCGGCGCCGTCCTCAGCCGCATCTTGTGGCTGTGGCTCGGTGTCCTCGATGGCCTCCAGGGCGCGGGTATCGGTATGATTCTCATGCTGACCCTGACCCGTGTCCACGTCGCGGCCGCCTGTGCCGCGGCACAGATCGTGGGCTCCATCTTCACCATGCTCGCCCGCGCCACGGCGCCCAACAACGTCGGCCCCGCGAGCGTGTTCCCCGACATGAGCGAGGGCCCCGGCGTCGCCCTGGCGAGCGCCTGGTTCTGGGTCGTCCTCCTCCTCAACCTCTTCATCTGCGTTGGTTACTTCAAGTTCTTTAGAAAGGAGCAGGTTAGCAAGCCTTAAATCAGCATCCGCAAGGCTATGAAATGTTTGGTTCTTTTGGGATTAGATTTTCAGGATTAGATTTCTCTTTGTCTTGTTTGGGTAGTTATGAACCTCAGTAATGACCACTACACTATGTTAATAGAGATAATGAACATTTTACATCTCAAAACTGTCTCTCATGTAGTGAACAAGGCCAATAGTGATCATCATTTCGTCAAGTCAACCTTTCTGCTGTTGCCCCCTTCCATACACATTTAGCCGTTGAGGGTCCTGTATGCTAGGTAAGTATAAACTCGAACTCGCTACTTGAGCAGGTGCCCCTCCGACTCGACCCCTTCGGGCCTCTTCCAATGCACCGGCACACCACCCCAGCTCTCCTCGCTGTACTTCTCCTGCACCTTCTTACACGTCCTGAGCCCCCACTCGGTGACGCCGACCATGGCGCAGCTTTCGAACATGAAGGCGCAACTCCCGGCGCCGACCTTGGCCGGCTTCAGCTCCGTGTTCCGCGCGCCCTCCCCGCTCTCGGCATCCGGCCCGTGGCCGCTCATCGTGTTGTGCAGACTCGCGCCGCCGGGTACGAATCCACCGGAGCCGCCGCGCTTGGCATCGTAGCCGCCCGTGATCAGACCCATGAACTCGGACATGGTGTTGCGGTGGTAATACGGAGGGCGGAAGGTGTCTTCTGCGACGAGCCACCGCGGCGGGAAGATGACGAAGTCGGCGATAGCAGTGCCCGGCACACCGCTTGGGGCTGAGAGCACAGTGAAGATGGACGGATCTGGGTGGTCGTAGGAAATGGTGCCGATGGTGTTGAACCGGCCGAGGTCGTACTTGTAAGGGTAATAGTTGCCGTGCCACGCAACGACGTCGAAGGGCGTGTGTGCCTGTTCGGTCTGGAAGAAGTCGTTGTTGAACTTGACCCTCACCGAGTACGTGTTGGAGCCCTCGTGGGCGGTGGCGCCAAAGTCCTCTGAGAAGCAGGCGACGGGGACCTGGAAGTCGCGGGCGTTGGCGAGACCGTTGGTGCCGATCGGCCCCAGCTCGGGAAGCGTGAAGTGGCCCTGGTACAGCTCGAGCGCGTACCCCCTCGCCGGGCCCGAGGGCAGATGGACCTGGTACTTGATGCCGCGGGGGATCACGGCGATCTCGAGCGGTCGAACCAGAAGCCAGCCAAGCTCTGTGCGGATATCGAGCGGACCCTCCTGCGGGACGATCAACAGGTCGCCGTCGGCAGAGTAGAAGGCGGCTTTCTCGTCCATGCTCCTGCCCGCGGCGTAGACGTACATGCCGATGCCCTGCTTCAGCGTCGGGTCGCCGGCGCCGGCGACGAGCCGCATGCCCTCGACAAAGTCCCAGTGTTTCGCCTCGTCATGATCGAAAGGGTCCCAGCGCAGCTGATTCGGGATGTACTGCAGCTTTGAGGGCTCGGCCTTGGGCTCCGGGGTGGCTCCCGGCGTGTAGGGTGGATGGGCACAAGACGGGAGGATGCGGTACAGCCAGGCCTGCTTGTTATCGTGACGAGGTGCAGTGAAGGCGGTGCCGGACAGCTTCTCGGCGTAGAGGCCGTGGGGCGGCTTTTGCGGGGAGTTTTGGCCGATCGGAAGGGATCCGGGGACGGCTTCGGACCTGGGAGCAAAGGCAGGGGTCAGCGATTGAACATGCGGGGGGATTGCTTCTCCGCAATTGACGAGGGCGGGCCGCAGGTCACGAGAGAAGAAACGACTTACTCGAGATGCGAGTCAAAGCCGACCTGATGGCGGTACTTTTCCTTGAGGTCAAAGGTCGTGATGGGCATGGTAACGGCGATCGATGTATGCAGGAGAGGAGGGTTCAAGCTTCGGACTACCTACTCGATGGCCGACGAGAGTGTGCGAGAGTGAGACACGAAGGCACGAAGACGGATTTTCGCAAGAAGGATCTAGGGCCCATGGTTACCTATATCTCCCCGCTCGCCCTCGGGAAGCGAGTCGGGGATGACGTTTGAGCTCGTAGCTGTCAGGAGCCAATGCCGAACACAAACAGTTTGCTGGGTGAAATTCCGTGTTCCGCGGTCGAGGTATCGGCGCTGTACAGTCGTCGAGAAGCGCCGTCTGCCGACGTTAGCCGGTGGGGGGAGGCGTCGCGTGGTTGCTACCGGGAGGGCGGCGTAGCTGGACCTTCCAATTCCGAAGTTCCGCAGTTATTTCCAGAGACACACGCTCGGCTTAATTCCTCCTCCCAAGCTCCCCCGCGATTGAGAAATCGGTATTATCCGTTGAGATCCGGTGCTGACTGATGCAGCATGTCGACGATGCCGGCAAAGCTCGGCCTGCAACCTGCCACGGGCCTGCTTACGGTGCTGATGGCTCGCATTGCAGAGTACAAGCAAACTCTGACATGAAATTGAAAAATTAAGAGAAGATAATCTTTCCCTCCTGTTCGATTGTGCTTAATTACAAGTATGGCTTTTCTTGCATTTGAGGCCTTCAGTCGTGTCAGCAAAGTCGAGTCATGGCTCTTTGAGGTTTGCCACGACTTTTTCGTATCGCAAACACTGACATGCTCGCCATGGACCGAACACAATATAGGTAGGTGGGCAGAAGCCCACCGAGGCGTGCGGACCCATGTTCCGGGCAGTGGGTCACGCCAACACCGGGCCGCCCCATCCGTGCTGGCCGGGGACGGACAGCGGTTCCCGATTCCACAGCGGGACAACACATGTTGTACGAATCAACATTGGCCGTCGGCGAGAAGCAAGAAGCACGAAACACGGCACCACGGAATAATAAGAGCGTCGCAGAGTGACGGTCAACAAGTGTATTCAAGCAGGACTGAGCTGTTACCACCCATCCTGCACTGAAGCGCCGTCGACGTCCGGGGATTTCCTAACCATACATCTCCAGGCCCGCAGCCTAGAGCAAAGTGCGACCCGATTTGAACACATCCGACAATATCTATCGCAATATCCCGGTGCGCCAAGTCGACATTGGAGCCAGAGCGAAGCCAAGCTAGTGTGACATCAAGGAGCATTGGGGGAGATATAGGATCGTGTCATGGTGCAAGCTCATTACTCCTCATCCTTCTTGTTCTTCTTCTTCTTGCCGCCGCTGGATGCGGGCATTGTTGAGTTTGGTGACAGGTGAACAACCAGACGAGTCCATGACTCCTCCTTGTCCCACTCGAAGCCGGCGAGGTAGGGCTTGTCCAGCTCATCATCGGACTGGGACATGTTAGCTTGATCCGACGACACAGGGCATCGGGCCGACGCGGCTGGTGTTTTGGCTGATGCTTACCCTTTTCTTGTATGCCTTGTGAATGGCGTCCAAGGCGTCCTTAATTGTTACGCCCTTCAGGTTGCGTGCTGTTACCTCCATGCCAAGGGGGAAGTGGAGGTCAATGCGCTTGACAGGGGGTTCTGTGAGATGCTTCTTGAGGATTTCCTTCTCCTCTACTGTTGACGGCGACGTGTTGATCTTCCATCCCGTCTTTTGTGTCTCGATGGCTATTTGGAGCTCAGTGCCTTCCTCCTCTGCGTGGTCATACGGATGGTTAGTCGTGTGTTCCGAAGTACCCGGGTAGGGTGCGGGGTAAGAGCTGGGGGTGGGAGGGGTCCAACGTACGAAGGTCGTTGATGTTCCTGACGCCGGGGGCGGCGGCAGAGCTCTGTCTGCGCTTCTCCTTGGGCGGGGAGGAAGAGAGGCCCTGGACGGCGGAGTCGACCTTGGAGAGTGGTTCCGACATGTTGGTGTTGGTGGTGTGTGGTGTTACTTGATCGAGATGATCGAGTGATTGGTTCTAGCCTGGCAACGAGGTGTTCGAGTAAGCTTTCCGTGGTGGCATGTTTAATATCCTTCCCGTGACGTGACCAGCCAGCTCCGATCTGGAACTGGATCTCGTGCGTGTCATCGGGATAGGAGGGAAGGGGAATGAGGGTACCTTTCGTGGTTACTTGGATTGGAGTGATGAGTGATGAGCAGCTGGATGGGGAGGTGTGGGAAGGGGAAGAGATTAAGAAGGAAACTGAGGGTGAGAGGGACACGAGGTAGACAGACGTCGATCGGGTCGGGGCGCCTGACCTGCCCTGACAGAGCGAGATGGACGTGCCGGCCTGAGGGGAGGGGGAAGGTCAGAGACCAGGGGTTCGCCGTCGACGGAGATGGGAGCAAGCAAGAAGCAAGCAGTACCAGCAGATCGAGGTAGGTATCTCGATAGGTAGGTAGTACCTCGATCAAGCCGGGGGTTCTCAGGTCCTCGCAGGTACCAGTAGCGAGAGGATGGACAAGTCGGAGGTCGCAGCTGAGCTGAAGCAGTAGGAGCTCTCAGCTAACACAGGCCTAACATTTGATGATGCATTACGGTTTCGTCAGACCGGGCGGGGTAACTGCCCATCAATGGCGCAGCGAGACGATCGCGTGACTTGCCAGGTCCCCTACCTATCCAGGTGAGGTAAGGTAGGCCCAGGTAGCGGCGGGAGCTCTGGGACGGGGACGCGGCGGCGAGGCACGGGCGGCGTGGGATGGCCTGGGATAGCTCCCTAGCATGGCAACGCCTGGCAGGTGACTTAGCGATGGCCCCCCCGGTACTCACACAGGCCACAACCCACCCACAGTCCATGCCAGGTCAGGGAGGTAAGGGGCACGTAGATATTTGAGAGAGTTATCTACATAGGTAGTACACAGGTAGTAGGGGCAGGGACCTTGATAGGTAAGTATATACCTAGGTCCTAGGTAGGTGGCCCATGGAAGCTCGAGCCAACGAGCTACCTTGGCTTGGCGAGGAAGGTACCCATCTCATGCACGAATGTTCCTACATTGGGAGGTAAAGCACGGGTGCCGGTGCTTGTATCAGTGATGTGATGACATGCGAGCCAACGTCTGGTTGGATGAGTGTACGAAACAGGCATGGCGTGAGCAAGGGGGCAGCTCCTGCTGCGGTCGACGGCGAGATGCGGCCCTGCGGGACAGGCACAGGGACAATCGGCGTTAGTGCGGTCTCCGAGTCTGGGGTAAAAAATCTGGGGAAGAGGCAAAAATAGGGCGACGGCCCACTCTAATGACGCCTGCAAACGGCAGGCGTCGCAGCGCGGTAAGTACCCAATGGTACACCTATCGTACTGAGAGATTGAGCTTGTGATGGTGGGCTTCTAGAAGATAGGTAATCTTTTGTTTTTTTCTGATTTTGGTGATCGAGAGTGTGAGTGGGGGAACCACTTACAGACTTGCTTCTTCTCTTTGCTTATCCGTTGTCACCAGCTTCCGAATGCAAGATCAGCTCAGGCCCTAGAGTGGGAAACAAACGGAATCGCTGGTGGGTGGGTGCTGGACTGACTGATGGCACACGTGTGACCACTGACCACACCACGCTGAGCAGCACCTGCCACCAGCAACAGCTCCGCAAGTGGGGCAAGGTCACACCGTTCTTGGTGGGGCCACAAAACAGCCCACGCCGCCCGTCCCACGCCTTCACCTCACCTGATGAATGGACCTGCCCCGAACTTCCGACAATTGAGACACGACCTACCACCTAGGTACTCCTATGGATACCCTCACTGCATCTGTTTGCAATGAGGTGACTTGCCCGATCGTCTGCTGAGTGTGACCCGACACCGACACGCTTCATCAAGTCATTCATTCGCCAATCCCCAGCATCGTTCACCAATCCGCAGCAACCACTGATCTGCCGGGACCCGTGAAGGTTCGCCGGCCGAGTCTATTCGAAGCCATCTCGAGCTGATTGGATCTCCTCCTCAACTTCCCCTCACCAGAGACGCAATCGTCCTCAGCTCGAGCCACCCAGACGAGGCTCCTACCACACCAACACACCAAACACGCCACCATCATCGTCCATCCCCATCCTCGTCCATCCCCTCTTGTCCTTTCCATGATCCGACCCCCCATATAAGCCACCCGTGTCCCTACAATCTAATTAAGAAACTGTGTACTGTGGTAAACTTCACAACCCAGCGCGATTCCATCGTGGTTGCTACTGACTTCTGCTTTGTGTTATGTTTGTTTTCTAGCCATCATCGCCGACAGCCCTTTCTGGTCATGACGCCTGTCACGCCCTCCTCTCCATCGTCGCCTTCGAACTTTACCCACCATTACTCTCCCTTGCGGCCTCAATGAGAAACAGAATACCTACCTGTCTTCCGCCCCCCCCCCCCCCGGGCATGCACCACCCACGCACCACAACCGACGCACCGCGCCATCGCATCCGACACTGACGAAAAGCCGTAAATGTCGTTGCATCTGACCATGCCGACCTGCAGCATCACCAAGGCAGAGCGAAAAGCAAACATGCCATGTCGCTACCGTCCCACATTCGCGCCCGCCCGCGCCGTCCGCCCAGCTCCGTCCCAATCCCAGCCCTGCACTCTGCAGTACATCACGTCTCGCACGCCCACCACGTCCCGTCGGCACTTCGCATTCCCACGCCCCCGCTTTCGTTCCCGATCTCCAGCTGTGAAAGACCGCGCGCGCCCCGCTCCAGTCCAGTTCAGCCAGTTCAGTCCGTTCCGCATCCTTGGTGATCCGCCGCCTATTGTCAGTCCTTTCTTCGATGTGAGGTCACTTGTCAGACGATCCAGAAGTCACGTTTTCGAGCTCCGTTGTTGTTTCACCGATGCGATTGCAACTGTCTCCCACTGTGTGATAGAGAACTTCCAGCACGTTCCGAGCTTCACGGCATGGTAAGATGGATGGCTTCGGGAAGGATGGTAAGCCTCGTGGGAATGCTTCTGCTCTAATGGCTCAGTTGGACCCTCGACGTCCCGGCCAAACCGCTCCTCGTGTGCATGATGGCGACTTTCGAAGCTACGGCTCAAACCCCCCCAGACGAATCGGATTCTCGGCGTCCTGCGCCCCCGTTCTCCAATTACGACGTCAGCCCACGTCACCCGCCCTACCCGATTGCCGGGAGCTCCCTTGCCCCGCACTGTTGAAATAGCTCAAGACCGCACTGAGAAGGTAACGAAACGACCCCCTAACGAGGTGGCTGAATAATCTGGGTAAGCTGGTCTGCCTCAACAGAAGGCTCAAAACAATCTAACAGCAACGTTTAGGACGTCCAGAAAATCCCGCAGGTCACGACATTCGAATGCCTAGCGACGCGAAAGACGAGCAGCCAGGCACGTGAAGAAGATAAGCTGGGAGCTTGGGAAGAGGTAAAGCAAAGCCGCAAGTCGGATGAACCGTGCTGGAGCTTACCTCACGCCCAGCAAGGTCAGGAGCTCGGACGGTCTGGTCTGGTATGAGAATGGAATTCTGTTCGCTGGTGTTGAATGGTTCGCGATGAGAGGATCGGATTGGAGCGGAGTCAAGGAAGGAGATGACCGGCTCGGCGAGGTTTGAAGCTTGGAGCTGTTTGTGTGTTCAAAGAAGACTCGTATCGCACTGCGTCCCTGACACGACGCACGTTCCCAAGTACGCATCCTGCTCGCCCATTCAAATCACCCGTTATTCTTGTTGCCGTCCATCGCTGTCCGTCCTCGTCCTTGCTGTCGTCCTTCGTCGTCGTCATCCTTGTTGTCGTCCGTCACCGTCGTCGTCCTTAAGCTTTGGCCCCTGGCCATACTCAACGTCTGACCATTTTAATACACAATATTGCGGCAAGCCCGTACCACTGCGCCTAATCATGCGTTCTATACTCTCCATCGACTCCAATTTCTAGTTAAACGAGAAGTGACATTCGCTCGGGGGGTTTCAGACCTTCGTGACGGCAACAACTGCCATGGTCGGACTGCGAAACAGCGGCACCATCACAGGTAGTGAGGCAGAGTTGAGACAAGGTCGAACGAGGTAATTGAACATCAGCGCACCGGATCCGCCTCAGCAGCGCCTATGCCCGGGATGTTTGCCCACCTTCAACCACCACACGTTTACTCATTTCTTGGCTCCTCGAACCGGCCCCACCCCGCCCCGGGGCTACAACTGCCTCATCAATCACCATCATCTCGACGTTTCTGGACCATACTGCTGGCTGCCAGCGCAGCGCCGACGCCCTCACCTTGAGCAGTGTTTCTCTAGGGTTTTCAGCTGTGGCGAAGTTTGTCGTCTTCACCGAGAAGTCTCCCGTAAAAGTTCAAGGAACGCAGCAGGACGACAAGATCTTAATTCTCGCTCGCACTGCTTTCTATACTAACTCTCCTCCTAATGCACTCAGGGGTCCGGACTGGCACCCGTACACCCGCGGAAACAATTGCTGCCTCCCCCTCCCCCTCCCAAAACTCGAAGCAAATGAAACGTGCCCGTTACTTGGCCACCAAATCCGGGATGGGCATATCCTCCGTGAGCTTCTTCCCATCGACGACGGGCATGTCCGCGGCGGTGGTCACGACGAACAGCCTCGCGATCGTCCTCTCGCTCTTGTTCCTCCACCCGTGGATCGTCCCGCGCTGCACGATGACGTCCCCGCGCCTCATGACCTGCGTGTCCCCGCTGTCGAGGAACAGCTCCAGCTCGCCCTCGACCAGCACGCCCGTGTCGACGCTCTCGGTGCGGTGCAGCGGCGCCTCGGAGCCGCCCGGCAGGAAGTCAACGAACCGCGCCGCCAGGCCCCCCGGGATCACGATGCCGACGTTGTTCGGCAGCACTGACCTGTAGTGCTTCAGGTCCCCGTCGCCCGCGAGCGCGGCGGGCAGGGAGGGGGTTGTGTACGCCAGGTAGAGGTGCGTCCCCGGGAACTCGCTCTTTTCGAGCTCCTGGGGGAGGGTGCTGTCGATCACCGCCTGGCCGGAGGCGTTGTGGGTCGTCATGATCCGCCGAGGGGCCGGGAGGGCATCGTAGGATGGAGACTCTTGGGATGACATGTTGAGGGTTTAGAGCGAGCGACCGCGGTTGGAGAAGTGACTGTCTAGTAGAGGCGTCTTCTCGGAGGAGGTCTGGATCTCACACGGATTTCTTTTCTCTTCTTCTGCAGAATGTGGATCCCTTTTATTTATGTCCAGGGTCGTGTTTACGTCGTGATATGCAGTGCTTGGTTCCGCGAATCCACGTTTGCGCGGGTTGCATCCTGCACCGTTCGGCCAGGATGGGCACGGTTAGTTCCATCGCGGAATAGCTATTTTCAGGACTCTTCAACAGAAACAGCGAATTGCGGTTCCAAAGGATTGCCATGCGCCGCTGGTGGTCCGTCTCACTCAAGGTCGTCGAGGGGATCAGCCTCGGACGTCTTGTCAGAGCTCCCACCTACCATGTCGCAATAGGCAAAGGCCGTCCGTCAGCTTACTCTACACACTACCACGCTGCCCGTCACGCCCTTTGGAGAGGGCCCGGATGTCGTGTCAGATTCCTCGATAACGATTTCCCAGTCACTCGAGGCCCGTTCGGAAGGGTGGCCTGCTTCCTTCCACCTTTTGGGTGGTCCAAGACCGAAGGAGCCAAGCGCAAAGATCCGAACTCCGGCCCCGGCAACCTGGAGCTAACATGGTGCGAACCGGCGGCCGTCGGTCCCAAGATGACGGCCTTGAGACTCAAACGCTTGGCGTTGACGGTATATTGTGATAATTCTACCCACACGCACCGAGCTGGGCTGGCCTTTGCTGACAACCCCAGTCTTGGAATATACCTAGTGCTTGATCTCTATCTGCCTGTTTGGGAGCACAGTAATTCCTCTTTGGCCTATTGAATCTCTTCCAGGCAGCAGGCTCCCTGCGTCACAGCACTTTTCCCCTCCGATACACGTTGCCATCTCAATACATGCATTGCCATCGTGCACTTCCGCACGGTCTTGAGGGCCTGATAAGAAACGCACTCGAGCATTCGTCTCTCTGCACACCCCTAGAGCAAGGTCGACGACGACGAGGCATACGACTGCCGGCCTTTGACGACTCGATTATTGTTCCCCTTCTTGTCATCCGTGTACCCTTCCTCCAGGTTCCCGAAATCGCCGTTTGTGAACTCCGCTGCTGTCCTCCGCCAAGGCCACAGTCCATCCATGGGCATGCCCTCGTGCATGGTGTTGAAGTTTCTCTCTAGCTTATATGCGCAGTATTGATATACCATCATGCCCTGCTTGTTGTTGGCCCAGGCGTAATACATTTGATCCAGCCTCAGGTCTGGCACCTTGAAACTGGCCAGGTCGGCCGTGTCCTTGGCGGCCACGATTAGATGCGCGGTCCATTGCATTTTGGGGTCCGCGAAGATGTAGCGGCGCGTGTGCTTCCACGGTGTATCCTTGAATACCGTGGGAAGAGTATTGAGGAGAATACAGCCGCTCTCCTTGACTTCGTGTTCCGGCAAAAGCCAGAAGCCCTTGCGCATGTCACTGCTGACGTCGCGAGCGTCAACCATGAGGCGGGCTTCCCATCGGGACGACTGGAGGCCATGGGTTGAGGACTTGTTCGTGTCCAACGAGGAGTAGAAGCAAAACGCGATATTCAACAAAGCGGTTTGGCCACCGTTGCTCTTGGTGATTTTCTTTGGCTGATTTCTGAAGCCAAGGGCCATTTTGCAGGACTTCATGGTATTTGAGGGGCCCTGGAGGCGGTCTTGGGTGTCGAACGTGGGTTGCTGAGACTCGGCAGATCGCTCTCGTGACGTGACAGATGAGTTTTATGGAGAGTTGGTGTAATTAGGCAGCAGGGGACTTCCTTCAAATAAGTACGAAGGCCGACTGTAGATGGCGGTGCTCGTGTAAGAAGAGAAGAATCGAAGTGAAAACTCTACTTGCGAATTAAACCCTTGTAGACTCCGAGAACGTGGCGTTCGTGCCCGGTATCCAGCTCATCTGTGTTCAAGTTTGGCCTTAAGTCTGCTTTGAGTTCATCTTCTATGCAGCCACAATAGACCATCAATATACCTATCAAGACCAGAGATACCTGTTTGCTCAAAGAATCTCGCCCGACGAAGCCAGTGAGCCATTGGTGAGTAGATAGACGCATAGCAACAGATACCGCCGAATAAGTCAATGTCATCTAGTGCCGCGTGAGGTGTGAGGATAGCCACGAGATAACATGCTCTCGCGTGGAGCCTGAAAGCAACGGAAAGGTCATCTTGCTGCAAATAGGTGGTCTTTCGCTTGCTTCTTGTTCCCATCATTTGACCGCGTCAACGATCGTTACAGGGTCTACTACTGGACCTGAAGAAGCCAGCCGTCACCTTCCTTGCCCTTGGCGCTAACTCCGCCCCAAAATACCAAGCTCTTCCCATCAGAAGCACCTGCGCCAAAGAATCCTCGAGGTCCGGGATGAGCCTTGCCCTCCGTCTTGACCTCTTCGGTCGGAACAAGTTCCACCTCTGCCCAGCTGAACTCGCCCGACTCTACACGAGGAAGCTTATCGCGAATCGCGTCCTTGACAGCGGCGGCAGTGAAGCCATGGCTTGGCAGTTGCAGGGCCCAGATGTCGGTGTAGAAGTCCTCGCCGCCCGACTTGTCGTCCTTGCCAAACATGTAGATGAGGTAGTGCCGGCCAACTCCGGTATCGACAGGCAGAAGAGCACCGCCCTCGCGGGGCCGGGGCCCGGGAGTCAATGGGTTGGTGGGGAAGTTGACTGTCTTCCACCCAAGGGCATTTGGCTTCTCCCGCTCGGTAGCGTTTGATTTAAGATCCAGGTAGTGGATAGCACCACTCATGGCTGAGTCGGTTCCAATGGTGTAGAGGATATTGTCGACGAAGGCGGCAGCAGTGGGCGGTGCTGGGGAAGCGGGCAGCTCCGTCCATGCGAGGGTATCGAAGTTGTACAACCACGTCTCCGTACTTGCCTGCTGATCCTTGGCCGTGCGGCCTCCATGGAGAACCAGGATGTCCTGGGCGTGGTCGTGGAAGATGTGGTGGTCGAATCTGGGGGTGAGTGTCTTTCCAATTTGGCTGATTCCTTCGATCCTCGTCCACTTCAAGCTCTCCGAGTCCCAAAGCCACAAGCACGTCTCATCAACCGGGCTGCCGTTTCCGTCGGCACCGCCGTGGACGATGGCGAATTGACCGCGAACGCAAGCCGCATGCCTCGTACGAGGGGACGGGATGTAGGTCTTTCCAGTCTCCACGTCTTGCATGGCAAAAGCAGGATAGCAAGCGTACGCTGCGCGGGGCTCTCGGTTGGTCACGGCAGGCAAGGAGAGGACATGAAAGTCAGTGGAGCACAGCTGACCATCAGCCGTCTCTCCGCCAAAGATGCAAGCCTTGTGGTTGATGACCGTCACAGAGTGATGAGACCGTGCCAGAGAAAGGCTGTGTAAGATGTCAGCTATGCCAGATATAGCAAAAGCCCCCTAGCGGACTCACGACGCGTCGTCCTCGGAAGTGGTGGCTATCTGGGACAGTGTGACCTTGAGTGGCTGAGTCGGTCGCGCTACGGCGACGGCGGCGCCTGCCTCAAGGCCAGTTGAAACGACCTGCTCTGCGACGACGGCTCCAGCAACTGCCTCCGCCATGATGTGGCAGTGTCGTTCGTGCAGTGTGGAAGTTTGTGTGAGTGTCGATGTCGGTGCAAGCTGAGAGTCAGGTATGATATACCTCCGCTCGAGATGTCGTGCGAGGAGTTGGATGAAGTTGTTCGTGGGCTTAGATGCTCAACAAATCGGAGCTGCTGTTAATGTAGTGGTTGAGGCCAGGATGAGCCGCATTTGTTATTCGACGGAGGACAAACAGCTAGGGGACGTTGAATGACGTAGTCTTCTAGGTACGCTTATGACGTCACGTGCTGGGTCGGTTGTTCCTTCCTATGGTATCCGTACCTCCCTGGGTATTCAAAGTCGAACTGTAGGAAAGAACAGATCCAGTTAAGTGAGACATTGGTACATCGTAGCCTGCTTGATACACTCACTAGCTACGCAAAATAGTCGGGACGGGAGTTCTCTCCGCGGGAAGGGCACCGTTTCGGGCCGAAAGTATGCGTCCCGGGCGGTCCCCGGCATCTACCTAGGTAGGCACCTAGGTAGCACTGGGCATTGGACGGCTACGCTAGTTAATGTGAAATCTAGCAGCGAATACACGGATACTGATGCCGTTCTCTTTGACCGTCTCCGTCTCGATTGCGACGGAGATTCGGTGCTGGCGGTCATTTATCCTGACAACAACAGAGTCGTCCAAAGCTTCAATCTCCCTTCCCTCCACTTCCAGCTCATCCCAGATGCAAGGTCGGAACTTCGCGTAACGCAGGACTGACTGGAGCAGTCTGTCTACTTTCCAGCTCTTCTTCGAGTCCAACAGGCGGACCTTGGGTATTCCGCCCGTTGAGGTCGCCCTCTAGTCGAAGAGCAGCCAAAGCGAGGCAGATGTTGAACCAAGCCTGACCTCGAGCTGGAATGCCTGAATTTGAGCCAGAACGTGGGGAGCGAACAACAGGCGGCGGCAGAAGTCCCAGGATGGTCGCGGGACTATGCGTGTGATCGAGACGCGCCCGTCGAAAGGGATATGGAAGCTTTCATCTTTCCCAAGGTGCATACTGTCGGGCCTGTGAAAGGCCGGCCTGCCGTCAAGGATCGTGAACTCTGGTTGGTACTCGGCTTCGTATCTGGTCCCTCGCGGTAGGAGGGCCAAGGGGAGATTTCGGTCTCTTCTGAGAAGGTCCGTTTGAATCTTTTCGAGAAAGATGCCACAGTCGTGGGTCGAAATGCCAATGTCCAAACGAAGGACATATCTAATCGTGCCCCCGTTGTCTCTATGAGGGAGTTTAATTTCTTTGGGCACAATGGCTTTGCGAAGTACGCCATCTGCGTATGGTGCATTTGGCTTCTGGCGATCTGTGTCTCCCGGTACTTCGACGAGAAAGAGATTCCGAGCCGTCAAACGCGGGCCTCTAGCGGTCATCGTAGTGGAAGAACCGTCCCTGCTGATCCACGCTGTAGCCTTCCCATGTCCGGAGAACTCCGCAGGAGAATACGCAAATAAGTCGAACTGGTCCGACCTTGTTGAAGCCAACGAGTCGCAGGCGAAAATTGAAGTGTCGCAGTCCTTCTTGCAAATCTCCTCTTGAAGCCTGCGGAAGGCCTTGGAACCTTCTCCGTAGAGCATTGGCATGTTTATGTCGAAGATTCCGAGCAAGCAATAGGCCATATCCTCCGAGCGTGTTGTTTTTCTTGACGCAGCCCATGACATTCTCATGGCGACAGGGTTCTGCCAGACGTGGCGTCTGCCCAGCAAAATATCGCGTGAAATTCCAGTGATCCGCGAGAGAGGGTCGACAAGCTCATCTTTCGACCCCAAGAACCCCCATTCCCTGTTGTAGAACTGTATGACACTCGGCGCAAGCAGCTCCTGAAGCGTCCATCCTCGGGTGAACCACCTGCACTCTGCCAGATAGGGTTCCAGTTTCTGGGCGAAATCTGCGCGGTGCTGCCGTTGTTGTCTCGTGTCGGTCAGGTATACATAGCAGACAGTCGCTCGTTTGTAGTATTGATACATCGAGTTGATGGACTCCGATAGCTCTGCGCTGCTAGTCTTGTCGATGCAACAGGTGTCGACCCAGGCATAATCGAGCTTGTGCCTCTCAGCATGAAGGCACGTTTCGTCGATCTTGGCATAGCCCTTCATGCGTTCGGCCCTCCTCAAGTCTTGCAAGTCCTGGAGACTCACTTCCTCGTGCTCCCAGGTATGAGAGAGAATGGCATATTTGGGAATAGCATCGTCAAAGAATTCTTCAAGCTTGCGTGTTTTGACATTGATGAGCTTCATCGTGGGTTAAGGAAGAATGAGCGTATCAGAGCCGAGGTGCCACAAATTTGAGAGAAATATGTAAGGAAGAAGAATCCTACCGCCGTGAGATTTTAGGCGGCGTTTGTTTTATTGTACCTTTTTCGGTGCTTACGAGTCCTTGTCATGCATGCAGCCAAGCATCTGTGGATAGTTAACACACTTGCATACACAAGACTAGACGTACATTCGTTCAGAAAATTTCCTCAGCAGAAGCATGTTAAAAATAAAGAACCTAACCCAGATAATACGCTCTCTTGGCTTTTTCCTTGCTTGTAGACTTGCTATACCGCACTCAACTCGAGGTCTCTTCAATTGTCGACAGTGTCACAGTGTTAACCCCACTACACAACCAGTGAGGTGCGCAAAATTCCTTTCTCAGAAACAAGTATGTCTATTGCTGCATTATGCCCAGAATAGAACTGTCCTGAAATCGGGCAGAGTGAATTTGGGGATCCGAAACGGCAGGGGTTATCAACTGTTGTGAATCCACAAGTCGGTTAGACAAGAACGCAGTCCTGGGTGGCTTCGACAGCCATCTTCCCCGGCCTCCCTTTCTTCCACGTTCCTTGCTCGTGATAGATACTTTCAACTAGTGGCAAGAGTTTCGCCGAGACATGCAAAGAAACGATGGCCCTTAGACCAACGCATCGTGCATCGAGGCTTCTTCCACGCCTGAACATTTGAATCAGGTACTGAAAATCATATAGAGCCGTTCAGTACTTCCTGATCTTCTAAATCTCCCTCGACTGCGAGAAAGATACGCGAAGCCGTAGGGAGACATATGTCGATGCTATGTAAAAGAACTGCCTCGCGATGGGAGCAATTTTGAAACCGAGTGCCGGAGAGACCCCAAGGTTTCTGTGACGCGAAGCTTGATGTTAAGTACAGATACCGCTGTTATATTAAACGTAACTACCGTGTAAATGTATTTTATTCCATTCTCAGCATAACTTTCAAATAGAAATATAATGTCGTTCTCTTTGTTACGGGCCAGGCCCTTCACATGTGATGCTGCCGGCTAAGCTCGGCACCAGAGTGAGACATCAAGGGATACAAGGGATAAAAGAACACATAGATGTAGATTGAGGAACAAGAAACCTTCCTTCCTTATCTGAGGATTCTCAGTCGAGAAAGGAAGTACGAGTTGCAACATTGCTCCTACCAATCCTTGACACTCTTTAAAACCGTAACTATAGTTAGATAAGAAACATAATTACAATTTATCTGTCGCTAACGTGGTTGATAAGCGAGTGAAACAGACAAGCGAGTGAAACACAAAACCGCGACCACTTCACGAATGGGACCCAAAAGCAGCACCAAAACCATTGGATTAATTGAAACTACTCTGAATCCTCTTCCTCTGACATTTCTCCATTCGCTGGACACGTTCGCGCATTATGACCCGTGTTCCCGCAGACGCCACACCGCCGTTGGCCCGTCTCAGTCCTCTGTCGGCGACCACTACTCCGGCGCGTTTCCTCCTCGATCTGAGCTGTAGCCTCTCTCTGCGATTGAATGTCCTCTGCATCCGCTACAGTAAGACTCCCTCCTTGTCTGAGACGCGTTTTCTTGGCCCTCCGGCGCCGACTGAGTAGATTATTCTCCTCTCGAAGGATCCTATTCTCAGATCTTAATAAGGCAATCTGGTGCATGAATCCGCGTGCCCCCTTTGATAAATGCTCTACAGCTTCAATAATTGAAGTGGGTGAGCTATTCTGATGGCGGGAGATTCGATTCTTGATGAGTTCTGATTGAGAAGATGCCTCTGTTGGGTTGTTTGGTGTTTGGGAAGTCCAAGGTGGTGGTGTTGTTGGGAGGGACCCCGGGGGCGTTGGAGTGTGTAACTTGACGTTAAGTTTTGAAAGTACACTTTCGGCCCTTAAAGGAACAAGCCCAGCCCCTCTAAAACCTCCCTGGATATTTTTGACCGTAAGGGCTTGTGTAAAAGCCTCGCGAAACGTAGGGAAAAAGTCTTCCTTTGTGATATGGGTATTACCCCGGCGCATCTTATCCTCGATTTGTCGACTATACGCTGTTTTTAGAGGTCTAAAATACCCAACATCTAAGGGCTGAAGTAGATGAGATGAATGAGCCGGCATAAAGAGTGTAACAATGTTGTTTTCCTTGTAATATATCTCGAAGTCGGTAGTATAGTGACTTTTGTGTCTGTCGACGATGAGGAGGCGATGGCTGCCTTGCGTACGTGGTTTTGTATACCAATCAAAATGCTGGAGCCAATCTAGGCCTCTTTCGTTTGTTGTCCATCCATTTTCCGACGTTGCGATGACCTAGTCGCGTGGTAGACCGGTTTCTATATACTAGGTGGATAGGTGATATTGCTCCATAACGATAATGTATGGCGGAACACTGTAGCCCAACGAACTGATGGATTGAATAACTGTAACCCATTCACGATTACTAGGCTGCATCATTTTTGTGTTTGAACGCCTTTCGGAGCTTGTAATAACTATTCCGGATGCAATCTGGCCCATCATAAACCCAGTCTCGTCGAAGTTGTAGATATCTGAGTCCACGATACCATATTTCGCGACTGTGTTCGCTATAAGGCGAAACTACGCGTTTATCGCGTCTGGGTCTTCGCATTGGGCCCTCTTGTAGTCGTACTTGCGAAAAAAGCGCGTTCGGAGCTGTGGTTGTCGCTTGACGAAGTTCGAAGCCCAGCGCTTCCCGACCGGGGGTGCGTCGCGGTCGGCCAGCAGTCGATTGGCCATATCTTCCACACCACTAATCCGGGGAGGAAACGATCGGGAATCTAGGTCGAGAATGTACTCTACTAGCTTCTCTTCGTCTAGTAGCGTTAGCTTTCGCGAGTTGGGCACAGTATCGCGCCGTGATGGGGTGCCCTTGATACGACGCATCAACGTGACGTGACTAATGGAGTAGATCTTTGCTGCGGCCCGCGCACTAAGAGTTGGGTCTTTTTTGATAGCTTGAAGAGCAAGCTGTAGACCGGTTTCGTTTGTAGTATGTGACATTGTTTCTTGCGGGAGAAATTTACAAGATTATGTTGGTGTGTTGTGGTCGCGGTTTTGTGTTTCACTCGCTTGTCTGTTTCACTCGCTTATCAACCACGTTATATAAAAACACAACACATACAAAAAAATCCAATAACTAGTAGTAATAATATACTACATACAGTGAGAAGATCGGCTAAGGAGTTCTTCAGAGTTCTAATGGACTTACATCTGAACTTTGTCTTGACTTTGCGTGAGCGTCGAGCCGGGGTTACCACTACCACTGATCTATGCATATGATTAAAGGAGCGAATCACATAATGTATATTTTGAAATATGCAACTTGTCGTAGAGTTTTGTCAATGTTTTCAAGTACAGCGGGTTCCTGTGGTTGGGGTCGAAAGGGGCTTTTAGCTATCTGTAAGTGTTATCTTGTTGTCTGCGGACGAAAGAGGAAAGAAGATGCTAACATACACAGCGAGAGAAGCATCTAGACGCCCTTCGCTAGAGACGCAAGACGTCCCCTCTATGCAGTCTATCAGCTTCAAGTAGCACAAACATGATGTAACTCTAAGCCACCTCGGCCGGTTCCGCCGCATGTACAAACTTGAGTGCTCTGACCGAGAAATACGCCATCGAGAATGGTTCGACTCTAGGACGGAGAGAGTGCCATAGCTGCAGGGATGATGAACTACAGTGACAGGGACAAAGTCTGCCAAGTGGCCGACGCTGCTTCGATTTCGATTCAAGTGTGTGATTGCCGGCCGATGCCGGACCCTCTCCGAAAATAAGGCCTATGTAGCCCCCGACTCCGGAACCAAATGTGACCGGATGATCCGGATTCTACAACTAGCTGCCGCCCCGGATTGGGTCAGAGGCCCGATTACCGAGCCGAGTGCCAGATCCGCGTGAGGCGTGAAGTAAAGTGATGCTCTGCCGGCTTCCCCGCCCTGTCCCCCGGCTCTTCGCCACTGTGTCTTCCCAAGTCAATTCGGCATTTCAAAAGGCATGCTCACATTACAGCCGTGCTGTGACTAGATCCACGGATAAGATCAGACCCGAGTCGTCAAGCGCTCAAACCCCTCACGAGGCAAAATTACTCGCCTTATGCTGCCCCGTGCAGATTGCGGGGTCTCCAAAATCAGACTCAGTCGCATCAGGGTGATTGCGTGCTCGACCCCCAAGATAGCAACATCTCACCGTGTCAATTGCTAATCAGCGCCGTCTCTAACAGTGCTTTATCCCACCACCCACAAGCTGCTATCTCAGATTTGAATGGCGTCATTCCCCCTTCATCTCACAGGTGGCCCCGACTACCTCCGTCCCATCGTCTTTCGTGCTTTTCTACAAGCCAATAGACTACCAAAGATATGCTCCAAGATCGGGACCGCGTCGGCTGGCATCTCTTTCTGAGGGAGGGCCCGGAGGACAACGCAATCGAATCCCTGTCAGCATGCAATCTTTTTATGCAGTAGTTGAGCCCTGCTCATCGGATATGCTCCGACACCGATGAGGGGCAGCAGTCTATATAAGCCGAAGGCGGTGGCGCGCCCGATGTGGCAGATATATGTCAGAGTCAAGCTTGATACCAGGCAGAAAAGATATCGAAATCACACAAAATGGCACCTGCAGCTACCTCAACAACCACCGTGACGGACCCGGCCAGCCTGCCGGTGAACAACCTGCGGCTCTACGCCGACGGCTCTGGTGACTACAAGGAGCTTACCCCTATTGTGTATGACAAGGAGGCAGAGGCCAAGGGAGGCGATGGCCACGAGGGAGCAAAGGTTTGTTCAACCTCGCAAATCTCACCAGGAACCCTGAATGCATGGACGTGCAGATTCTAACTCGCAGCGATCTGCTTAGTATCCCCATTACCTCCCCACGTGGAATCCAGAGCAGCAGTACCCTCCTTTGCAGCCCTTCCAGCACTACGAGCACGGCAAGGACGCGGACCCCAGCTTTCCCAACCTTCTGCCCAAGGGCACTGAGATCACGGACTTGACGCCCACCATCGGCACCGAGGTCCGCGGCATTCAGCTCAGCAAGCTGAGCAATGCCGGACGCGACGAGCTGGCCCGCTACGTCGCCGAGCGCAAGGTCGTCGCCTTCCGGGGCCAAGACTTCGCCGACCTTCCCATCGACAAGGCGCTCGAGTTTGGCAGCTACTTTGGCCGTCACCACATTCACCCGACGTCGGGCTCCCCCGAGGGCTTCCCCGAGGTCCACCTCGTCCACCGCGCCGCCGGCGACCGTTCGGCCGAGAAGTTCTTCGCCACCCGCACAAGTTCCATCGCCTGGCACTCGGACGTCTCGTACGAGGCCCAGCCCCCTGGCACCACCTTCCTCTATATCCTTGACAAGCCCGAGACGGGCGGCGACACGCTCTTCTGCAACGCCGTCGAGGCTTACAACAGGCTGAGCCCGTTGTTCCAGGAGAGGCTCCACGGCCTGCATGCCGTACACTCGGGCATCGAGCAGGTCGCCGCTTCAGTCAAGAAGGGCAGCATCAAGCGCCGCGAGCCGGTTGCCAACACCCATCCCATCGTTCGCACACACCCCGTGACCGGCGAGAAGGCCCTCTTCATCAACCCCCAGTGTAAGTGCTGCAACTGAAAATGGGCTCTACTTTTGCGCTTGCTGACACGAAGATCCAGTCACCCGTGAGATCGTCGGCCTCAAGAAGGAGGAATCAGACGCGCTTCTGAAGTTCCTCTACGAGCACATCGCGTGGGGCGCTGACTTCCACACGCGTGTCAAGTGGGAAGAGGGAACCGTCGTCGTCTGGGACAACCGCGTGACGCAGCACTCTGCGCTTATTGACTGGAACAACGGCTCACGGAGGCACCTTGCCAGGATCACTCCCCAGGCGGAGAGGCCCTACGAGACGCCGTTCAAGGGCTAGCTGAGAGATGATGACGACTGTAGAGGGGCGTTGTGTTTTGCAAGAACGTGTATCAGTAGACCGGGCGAGGTCAAAAATGCTCTACTAGGCCATAAAACTAGTGAGCCAGCGGCCGATGACCGCAAGTCCAGCCTAAATAGGCTGAAGTTATGATGAATGCCAAATCGATTATGACCAATATACACATGGATGCCCTTAATCGCTCAATGATCACCGATTTCTGAAGAACCGGTTCTGCCCAGGGACGAGCCATATGAAGATCGGTCGAGTTTCGCTGGCACTCAGACTGCCCGTGCTGCTGCTGTTGCTTCTTCTTCTTCTTCTCTTCCTCAGCCTGAGTTCACAGATAAGAAGATCCACCCATCCAGACGTCATTGCGGTTGTGGTGACCACGAAGAAAGACAAAGCCTAGAACTGGCCAGGTAGCCCAGGTAGAGATTAGAGTTGGCTGCACTTTGATAAGTCCGCTCGGCATTGCTACTAACGCAACGATGTTGGATGTCACCCAGGATAGGTTGTCTTCATTCGCTGTTATCTGATTGGCCGGTTTCTCACATCGCTGCAGGATCACCTGTCGCAATCCCATGGTTGGAAGCACGCAATGCGGTTCACAACCCATTTTCGTTAGCAAATTAGTGCGCCTTAATGCCGCCCAGCACACACGCAAAGATGGCCAAGAGGTTGGCGTGGGTTGTCTTCACTCAAACGGACTATCCACTCAAGGCAATTGCATCGTGGCGTCGGCACAATCCATGCCTCTCTCCACCACCTCCCTTCGGCATATGCACCGCACAACGAGCCAGTTCCCCATGGCCCCAGACGGGATTCCCTCCGCTTGAGTTATCGTTCTGCAAGCTTGGCTCTTGGCCAGCGGTCGTTCCGTCTCTGCAGCCATAGGCGAACGCTGCCAGACAACATCCGGCGAGCATCACCGGGGCCACTCCGGATCCCACCCCCCACGGTTCCGACACGACTCGCAGGGCCGTCTAAGCACAGCGCAATCCAGTCAAGCGATTGCACCATAGATAAGGCACACTATTCGCCGCAAGACCTCAGGTCGTTTATGATGCGATCGCCCTAGATCATCGCGACACTGCGAAGACTTTTCATCCTCCTCCTGGTACCCCTGACCACTGGCTGCACTGATTCAGCCGCCCCCAAGCCAGCAGCATCGGTTACCCGGGATGAAGAGATGCAGCCCGAGCTGTCGGGTCCATGGAGCATGGAATGTATAAAGGTTGTTGCATCTCCGCGGAGCGAATCCCACGCGACGGGACGCAGAACGTTGTGTGTGCGACTGCTGAGGCTCTGTCGACTAATAGCTGAGGAACTTGCCGTGCAGTGACAGTTGGATTGCTCAAGCACTGTTGTGTTCACTCAGCGGCAGCCATGGCCTCGCACGACACCTCCGGTCCCTTCAAGGACGGGACGCAGGAGACCAAAGACGTCAAGACCTCCCAGGCGCAGGGTACGGACACATCCGCCTCGTCGCTGCGAGAGCAGGAAGTGTCTCCTAACGCGTACGGTTCGACGGAAGAGCACGTCTTCTCCGACCCAAGTATTGCGGACCATTGGCGCAAGGTGTACGAGAAGGCCGAGTACGAAAACAGACACCGATTCGACCCCAACTACCAATGGTCAGCCGAGGCCGAGAGGAAGCTAGTCAGAAAGGTACTGTCCTGTGTGCCATGCGTGGTTCCAGATCTGGAGAGATGGGGGTGTGTCGAGTGGGAGCTAAGCTGACTGGATGCACTTAGATCGACAAGCGAATCATGGTGTGGGCATGGGTCATGTTCTGCGCTCTCGACCTTCACCGGCGGAACATCAACCGAGCCATCTCGGACAACATGGTGAGGAAATGCCACGAGCCGAAGCAAAAGCGATTGGAAGAGGAACAATGGCTGATATTATGTGGCAACTGCACAGCTTCCTGAACTCGGAATGAACACGAACGACTTCAACTACGGACAAACGGTCAGTACACACAACTTGCAGACGAAGTGACGAGGTTGGGTGGAGACACAAGCTCACACACATGCCATCGGCTATAGATCTTTCTGCTTTCGTTCCTCTCCGCGGAGTTGCCCAGTGGCCTCATCAGCAAGAAGCTGGGTGCCGACCGGTGGATCCCATTCATCATGGTGGGCTGGTCCATCACGGCCGGCAGCCAGGCATTCCTCTCGAGCCGTGCCGGCTTTTACGCGATCAAGGCAATTCTCGGTCTTCTCATGGGAGGTTTCATCCCGTAAGATACCTTCATACCTACATCCGCTCTAGCGTGAGCTAACTAATTCGGACAGCGACATCGTCCTCTGGCTCACGTACTTTTACAAGTCCAACGAATTGCCCCTTAGACTCGCCTGGTTCTGGACCGCCCTCAGTACCGTCAACATTGTGGGCTCCCTCGTCGCTTCGGGTGTGCTCCAGATGCGCGGAGTTGCGGGATGGGCCGGTTGGAGATGGCTGTAAGTCGGCATGAGCCCACGCCACTAATCCTTTGCAGAAGGATGATGCACTAACGAAGCACCAAGGTTCCTATTGGAGGGCATCGTGACCCTCATCATCGGCATCTTTTCGTGGGGCCTCATGCCCCCTGGTCCCTGTCAGACCAGGAACTGGTTCCGGGGCAAGAATGGCTGGTTCACGGACGACGAGGAGCTTATCATGGTCAACCGCCTGCTGCGGGACGACCCGAGCAAGGGCGACATGCATAACAGGCAGGCCGTCGGCCCGTCCCTTCTCTTCAAGGCGGTCAAGGACTGGGAGCAGTGGCCGCTGTACCTCATTGGCTTGACGACCTACATCCCGCCGTCCCCGCCGAGCACGTACCTGTCGTACATCCTGCGCAGGCTCGGCTTCTCCGTCTTCCAGGCCAACTTGCTCGCCATCCCCTCCCAGTTCCTTTTCGCCGTCAACCTGCTGATCATCTCATGGGTGTCCGGCAAGTTCAAGGAGCGGGCCATCGTCTCGTCCATCGCCAACATCTGGATCTTCCCGTGGCTCGTCGCGCTCGTCGTTTTGCCGGCGGACACTAGCGCCTGGGTCAGATACGCCCTTCTCACCGGTCTGCTAAGCTACCCGTACTGCCACGCCATTCTCGTCGGGTGGAACGCCAAGAACAGCAACGCGGTGCGGACGAGGGCTGTCAGTGCCGCGTTGTACAACATGTTTGTCCAAGCGGGCAACATCGCCGCCTCCAACATCTACCGGGACGACGACCAGCCGCTTTACCGCCGGGGGAACAAGATCCTCCTCGGCGTATGCTGCTTCAACGTCGTCCTCTTCTACGCCGTCAAGCTCTTCTACATCTGGCGCAACAAGGTGCGCGACAGGCGGTGGAATGCTATGACGAAGGAGCAGCAGGAGGACTACTCGCTGAACACGACGGATGAGGGCCAGCAGAGACTCGACTTCCGCTTTGCGCACTAGGCTTGGTGCGTTTGTGCGATGGTATACGAGGTTTTCTGTAGGTCCGGTATGAGGAGAGTTGAATCGGTGCATGTACCTAGTAAATACGTTCACCTTCATGGTTTGCCCGCCTATCTGGAGTTACCAGGTAATAGTCACACGACGTGTGTCGTGTTCTGATGCACAACGTCTGATCTATCTCATACCAGGGCATTTCAGTACAAAGGTTTCCGTCGATAAGCGCCTAGGGCCGATGCGAAATCTCTCGGGCGACCAATGATCATGACGGCCGTTATGCACTAATAATCTAAGACACGGCGTCTCATTCCTGAAGGATTGCGACCCTGGCTAGATTTTCAGGGGTTAGACGCGATTCTAGGCAAAAGACTCGGTGCTTTGACCATGGTGGCCGCTTTCGACTTCCACGTTCAATCACTACTGTCAAAAACGTCGCCGATTCTAACGGGAGGAAGACCACGGCGGCCATCGATCGTCACGACACGACATACTCGACAGCGGAACCCCCAGATCTGAACACAATGGCCGGTTTCCTCTGGGGCGGGCCGCGGTGGAACGAGCTGGACTTCGCCGGCAACTGCTCCGCGTTCGGCCACTACGCGGCGTGGATCGTTACTGAAGGCAACGAACCAACGTTTCCTGTTGTCGCCAGCTTATGGCGCGCCGTTGTACCCGAAGTACAATCGGTACAGCCGAATAATGGCCAGATCATCGACTGGCATGAATGGGTCCGGTCCAACATGACTACTCTGGCCAAGGAAATGGATGGCATTTCGGTATGCAGGTCAGAGCTCTGTCGAACCCTCGGCTCCGAGATCGACGGCGGGCTGGCAGGCTTCGGTGTAAGACATCGTCAGGTCTTTTGTTCTTCTGGTGATGCTTACTCTCATGAGGTCCTTGCATCATACGGACTCGAAGCCGTGCTGCTCAGCATCTACGCTGCATTTACGATTCTGAGCAGCTTCAAGCGCCAAGGGAGTAGCACCACCTTGTATGAGAAACCTCAGGCGGTCTACCTTGATGACAAACTCAGCATCTTCAACCGCATCAACGAGGCGCTTCGGGGAACGACATACGAGTTCTTTGCGGCTGCTGCTTCGCTGTCTCTGGGTATACAAGCTACCGTCATCTACAACCAAATATCCCCTGTCGCCTCCAGATACAACTCGTCATTGCAGCTCATCTTCTCGGCATTCCCCTTTTACGCACTAGCGACGATGCTCCCGCTCATCCTCGCCTCCGACCGAAGGAGCTGGTTGAAGGGCTCCGTGCTCGGACTTCTTTTTGTTGTCCAAACCACAGCCTGGGTCCTCTGCATCATCAACAACGCCCAGATGGATTACTACCACAATGAGCGCGCCATCGACCTCTGCCCCAAGAACCACCCGCCAGAGGCCGCCGTCGGTGCTGCAATGTTCACCATGGCCGCTATGATATGGATGCCGCCTCTTTTCGGCATCTGCCTTAGTCTGATCCTCTGCTTTTACCGATGCAATAACCGGAAGATGTGGCAGGCCGAGGGGCTCAACAAGGTCGCCAAAGGAGCCATGGTGCTATACGCCGGGGCCAACTTCATCTGCATGTGGGGTGCGTGGATCTTTCTCGTTGTCTTCTTCAACGGAGCTACCTCGCAGACCGACAATACATGGAATTTGGGCCAGGCGCTTGCCCTGACGCCCTGGATAACTGTACTGGTCGAGATTGGGTCCATTCTGTTTTGGTAAGTCAACGTCATTCTACGAATCAGGTCGTGTCTAACTTGTTCAAAGTCGGCACTGAAGCAACCTTTGTTGGTCGATTGTCTTTTGAATTCAAAGTGATACGCAAAGAAAGGGCGCTTCATCACCGGGAGCGGGATGCAATCCTGGACGAAATGTCAGACCACAGTGACCATCAGGTTGGAGTTGGGATTCGATGAGGTCGCACTTCCAAACCCTTGACATGCATGACTTTTCAGCTTGATCAGGCTGTATTTGGCTGCCTAATTAAGTACTGACCGAATTGACTGCCGGCTTCAGGTTGTCACAGCCTGAGCCTCGGGTGACGTAGCTGAGACATATTGGAAATGGAATCACACAGCCAACTACGCCAAGCTCCCGATCCAATCGCCAAAGTAACTACAAGTGTAATTTCACAGATTTTCTGATCCAGCTAGCTTTACTTAGCATCACATATGTATGTACAATGCGAGGGGTTGATTGAATTACGTTCGGATAATACTTATGCTTTGGAAGAGGTACCATTTCCTCCAGCCTCCACCCAGCGCTGCATGATGTGCCTCGATGATGGGTGTCACACTATTGAGCCCACTAGACCTGTTTTAACGGTCACATGGATCACAAGAAGCACAGGGTGTGTATGTGAGTGAGACGTTGCCTTTTGGGGGGCTGTTGCGGAAGTTCAGCCTGCAGGCGCCACTTACAGCCGCTGGATACAGCATGGCAAGGCAAGGTGTGCCTAACCTACTCGGCCGCGCACTCTACACTCACCCGCCTTGGTTGCCTTGGTTGGATGAATGGCTTTGGATAAGTATGTGACAAGGTCCTTCATCAGAACTCGATCGTTCCCTACAAGACATTCTCGCATTTCGGCCTGTCAGTAAAGCCTTTCCCTGCAACACTCTTCGCAATGTCCGAGTCAACAGAACTCGACTACTTCAGCAAGGGCAAGGGTTCTCGCCCAGGTCAATACGCGGGTCTTAACGCAGATGGCATCTCACTCAACCGAGGTCTGTTTGGCAGCTTCATCTTGATAAGGCCTTTCACTCACACATAGAAATTATCAACAGTTCCTTACACTCGAGAACGATCATACGCAGACCGAGTCGATGCTCAGTCTAAAAAGGAGCCGGGCAGCTCCTTCTTCACTTACCCAAACTTCCGTTCCTTGGCTTCTTTTCTCTCTTCCCCCTTTCAGTCCCCACCAACAAGAGACACAGTAACGGTTGAGCACCGTGAGCACGCATATGGCCCAGATGCATTTGTGCAATTCTACACGTATTTGCCCGGACAAGTCTCACCCTCACGACGTGACATAAAGTCCCTTAATATACTCAAGTTGTCTTTAGACAATGTGCTCTCACATAGCGGCGGGAGTACTATTGTGTTTCTCAAGGGGTGGCAACCACCAGATTGGCTAAACGTCATCGGCGACAGGCTCCAGCTGGAGCCCGAGTTCTTTCAGCGTCACCTAGAATTTCGAACCAGAGACACAGCAGCCTCGACTGAGCGGTTTTCTGACTTTTCGCTACCATCATCCAAGACCCAGATGATGCAGCTCAAGCTCACTACGCTGGGAACTCGCTTTGCTTCAGAGGGACAATCGCATAATGATGATCAAAAAAGGCTTTCCAAACTTCGCGGCGAGGTGAATGAGCTTACGAGAGAATACTGCGAAAAGTGGGATCCGTACGATTCATCTCATGAGCAGGGCACATCTATTGCGAGAGCCTTTTCCGTTCACGACCTTCGGCATGTCTCCCTGGAACAAGATGTTTCAATCTGTGTGCGGGCAAAAACCTCGCAAGAAGATCACTGGATAGGTGCGTCTTTCATCCTATGATGCCTCTTCAGGGCTGATCAACAACCTCTAACTGTTGCGGTATCAGCAATTGTCTGGATAGACGTGGGTAACGGCTTTGGTCGTGATGGCGGTCGGCCCTGGAACCACACCTGTATGAAGTGCAACGGAATGCCCGTCAAATACTGGCCAACTACGCAGTATCGTCCTGGAGTTTTCTTCGATGACAGGCACTTCACACAACGACAAGGCCAGTACAGCGATGCAAACCGTATATCACAAAACGCCTCGTTGCTACCCGAGGCTTCAGATGTGCTTCTCGATCCCGAAGCCGTCATGGAAGACGCCTATTACGGTTTAAGTAATATCTTCAGGTTCTCAGCTGCTTCCGAAGCACAGTTTCTCGACATGTGCCAGCATCTATTGGACGAGGACATGAAGCCGTCGACATTATCCACGCCGGAGGTTAACAAAACATTGACCGTGTGGAACCTAGTACACAACAAACAAATTCTTGATCGTCATGTCCAATATCTCGAAGACATTTGCGAGTTTCTAGAAGCCAAAGAAAGCAACGACTGGCCTTGCGCCGCATCAGAACACACGAAAAAGACTGCGGACATCACCAATTGTCTCGTTATGCGCGACTACAAGAAGCTCAGACAGAGAGCAGCGAAACTGAGCAAAGATTATTGGCAGAGCACTTCAATGCTCACCAACGCTGCTATGATTGATGAATCACAGAAGGCCATGGATCAGGCAGACGGCGTGGTCAAATTGACGACTCTGGCATTCTTCTTCGTGCCTCTCACCTTCTCGACGTCAATATTTGGCATGAATCTTCAAGAGATCAACGATGGGAGCAAGGCAAAGTTTTGGGTTTGGCTTTTGACCGCTGGGGGACTGTTGCTTTTTACTCTCGTCGGCCTGGAATTGGTTTCCCACCGCCTGAGACCATTCAAACCCTGGCAGCATTGGTGGAAGAAGAATCCCGCCAAGCGTAGTTTGAGTGCAGTTTGAAGCCCTTCCAGTTTAATCTTGAGGATTATTCAATAGCGTGCTATCTGTACCCGAACAGCCCAGATTCGCCGGCATTAAGAGAGAGGTGCGCTACGAGTCCCACATCCACTCTACCTAGGCACCATTCAAAGAGATACGGTTATGGGCCACGAAGACCCACGTTTCCGCGCCACAACGAATAACGAGATTGAGACGGCGCCAAGTAGCAGTTCTACAAGAGCTATGACTGAATTACCCCAACCAAAGCCAAGTTTTGTGTACAAAGGGAACGTAGACAGAGGAATAACTGCACCGCCCATTGATGAAGCAACGGTAAAGGCAGCCCCAGCTGAGCCAGCAAACCCTGGCACTGATTCGACGATGAAGAGTAAAATAGAGAGCTGTTTATTTTCAGTCAAGATGTTCGTATTTCATTCAAAGTCTGGAAGCTTACCTGGACGATCATGTACCCAAATCCAAAAAAAAATAGCCCCAAAATTGGTATGATCCAGTGCCTTCGTGTCTCTATGGACCAGCCGTACCATAAAAGACCGACGAATGGAAGAATCAAGGCAGTTGATGTCACCAGCAAGAGGCTGCTGTGCTTGCGGTCAGGCGGCTCGGGAAATGTCTTCGAGACAGTCCCCATCAGCCTTTTCGAGATGATCAAGGCGGTAATGCCTCCTAGACCGATGCCAAGATAAGCCAGTCCAGCCGTTGTTGGCAGAAATTGGTATCGCATTTGGTAGACCGTGCCAAGCGAGGACAGAATCATGTTAACAGTTCCGTTGAAGATGAAAATGATCAACAACGGTATGAGACAGTTCAAGTGGCATGCGATCCTGAGCGGCAGTAAGCAGGCACGATACAAGGTACCGCCAAGCTTCTTGAATTCTGATAGAGATTTCCATCTCCTGAGCCAAGATAACCTGCCCATGTTCTCGCGGCGCTCGGTGCGGTTGCGAGCCTCGATTGTTGGGTGGTGGGTTTCTGGCAGAAAGAATATCAAGCCGGCTGCAGCAAGGGCTGCCTGATTTTGCACGTCAGAGGCAAAGTGATGGGCACGGAAGAGAGGGGGGCATACCAGCATTGCCGCAACCCAAAATACCCAACGCCAACCCAAATTGCCATTGATCATGCCGCCCAGAACCGGGCCAAGGGTAGGGCCCATTATTGTCCCAAAAGAGTAGAAGGCCATTGGCCCAGGTCTACTCTCGGGCGCGTACAGGTCGGCAACCACGGCCCGGCCAATTGCCATTGGAGCACCACCGAAGCAACCCGCGAGGAATCGAAACGCTATCAACGTCTCGAGGCTGGATGAGCGGGCGCAAGCGACTGTCCAACAGAGATAAAGGGTTATGTACAGGCGGTAGATTCCAAGGCGGCCGTAAAGATCCGTCAATGGCGCGAGGGCGATTGGTCCAAGAACGAAGCCGAGAATGTATACCGTCACGCAAAAGGAGCCGAGAGCCTCGCCCCCGCCGCTGGGTCGGAAGGTCTGGAGGACCTGTGGGACGCTGGGTGCCAGCATCATGGACACGAGAAACCTGCCCCATCGTCAGCGAGTGAAAAATGACGGGTTGCTTGGCCTAGAAGGGTAGTTTCACGGAGCGCCTGGGCAGGAAAACACACGTCAGGCATTCGCAGTAGGCCGCTAAACCGACAATCGGCCATTTCTTGGAGTCTGGCCACAACTGAGGGCTGGTCAGTGACTCCCGTTGCGATTCGACATCGTCTTGGCCGGGAATATTGTAAGGTTTCGTGACACTTGTGGGCGAAGAAGTGTGTGACATGACTGAAGACCTGCTCAATTTTGTGTTTTGAGGGTGCTATAAGTTCAAGTTCGGTCCTCTCGGTGACTGGCGCGGGCGACCAGGGCTATTTGAAACCTGATTGTTAGTATGTACGGACAAGGGAATCCGCGATTTATGATAGCACCAGGGATGGCGCAGGGCTTCCACTCCTTCGCAGCAGCTTGCCCAGGACATCAAACTCGCAGCTATTTTGCATCGGGGTAGGAGTGCTTCATGCATTCGGTCATTGTGTGACAGGGTCGCAGGAGAAATTTGCGTCCAAAGTTGGGCACCGTGAGAAGGCACAGTCCGGGAAGTGTGCCTCGGTGGCTGAATGATGACACCCAGAGTATTCCAACCTGGAAGAGTGTGCATTTTTTCCGCAGATCCTAGTGCCGGTTGATAGGTCGTGTCGGCACCGGTGGCTGCTTACATGGTGCACAAGAAGTGAGAGGCGGGGTTACACCAAAAAGCAGGCTCTCAGGTGGTAAGTACCGTGGTACCCAGGGCTTTTCCCGAAGCAATATTTCATCGATGCCTGAGAGGGGAACACGAACACTTCAAGAACCATCAGCATCATGCGAACGCGAGACGGTCTCTTATATGGCTTCCTCCCAAGTTCCTAAGGCCGCGGATGCGGTTAGAATCGATGCCAACCTTCGGCGAGTATCATCCTCAAGCTTGAAATAGCTTCATCTTGGCTGACGTGTCTACTGTACTTTCAGCCTGATCTTGGTCCCCGGCGTGGGAAAGTCACCGTCCGTTGACACTTGGGGTTTCCAGAATGGGCCATGGAACGACCAACTGAGCCTCGAAGAGAACCGTGTTCATGTAGCAGGCCATTACCCAGTAGTCGACGACGAGACGAAGTTCAGCGTTCAACAACTGATCGAAACGGGTGCTAAACTCAGCGAGGTTCTGGAGGACCTCGGCCGGAAGAATGCAGTTAGTCATCTACCATATCCCACCGCGGGAAGAGTGGATGAGGAGAATGCATACTATATGCATACGTTTCTGCTGACGCCAGCCTTTCAGCAACCAGTAATTCTTGTGACCCATAGCTTGGGGGGAATCGCGGTCAAACACGTAAGTATATTATGACTTTTCACCTCACTTTCATATTGCGCTAACAAGCCCTCGCCAAAAGGCGTTTTCGATGCTCCAAGCAAAGAACAGGATTAGAACCATCAGCCTCATCAAGGGAATCGTTTTCATCGGCTGCCCCCACGGCATTGGCCATCGCGACGTTTTGAAGGAGAACTGCGCATTTTTGTTGCAACAATGCCTTCCTGGAAGATCAATCAAGAAGCTTCTGGAGATTAGGAACTGGGAAGACAAAATGCTGGAAGTCAGCGAGGAATTCGCCAAGTGGAGCTTTCATTTCCCCATATTGAGCATTTACGAGGGAAGGCCGACACTGAAAAAGTCGTTCATTCAGAGCAAACATAAAACAGTGAGTGGCTGAACTGAGATTGTTTCTCGAATTGCCAGTTATTAATGGTCAGCAGATTGTCAACTCGCAACTAGCGAGAATCAACATCAAAGGGGAAGCAGTCTATGGTATCGATGCAGATCACTTCGAGGCCTGTAAACTGCTTGAGTGTGAACAGCCTCACCCGCAAGTATCTGAATGGTTTCAGAAAGCAATCCATCAAGCGATCTTCAGTCTCCGGGGTCACTCGGAAACTTGTACGTCATAGATTCAGTTTCCATGTCTCATGTTGACGTTTATCAGACACGCTTTACCTTCCACTTACACCCAACTCCATCGGTCCTTCGGATATACGGAGGGACCTTCAAAAGTCATCAGTTCTGGCATTGGAACAAGGTAATGTATTTTTATGTCCTCGAAGCTATAATTCAGAGCTTATGATTCTCTGCAGCTTTTGGGTCCGTGTCCATCGACAGAAGCAGCACCAGGCCGCCGTCCATTCACACGCCTGACTCAGCCAGCATGGAATCCATACTCAGGGGCTTTTCGAGATCTTCAGTCCAACTGAACCTCTCATGCCAGACCGATCAGCCTGCACCTAACCGGGACTTCTTCGGCCGCGAAGGAGTCATGGAGGAGCTGGATTCGGTGTTGCTCCCAGGTCACCAATCTGGAGAGAAGACGGACTCGTCCAGTGTGCCGTCAATCGCCGCCCTTTTTGGAGTAGCTGGTCTTGGGAAAACCCAAGTCGCATCGCACTATGCCTACACTCGTAGCCATAAGTTTGAAGCAGTGTTCTGGATTTCTGCCGAAGACACTGACAAGCTGGAGGTCGACTTTTGCAACATAGCAACACGTATTGGGCTAGTCTCAGAGAAGGAGCCGCATAATCCCAACTCAACCAAAGAACTGGTACGCTCATGGTTGTCGAAACCAACACGGACAGTCGGCGGAAAGAGCGACATTGACCAAGGAAGCCCACCGAAGTGGCTCTTGGTCTTTGATAACGCAGATCGACCGGGGATTCTAGAAGACTATGTCGACATTGAGGGCCCGGGCTCAATTCTTGTCACGTCCAGAGATCCTCAAGTCTGCAATGTCTCGAGCAACATCGTCGCGGTGGACCTACCGCCTTTCACCGAGGAAGAGGCCTTGGGATTCTTCAAGAAGTCTTCGAGGCAGTCTTTCAAGACTGAAAAAGACTATTAAGACTGCCGGGGAATTTCTCGTCAACTCGACGGTCTGCCTCTGGCGCTCGGTCAAGTGGCCGGTGTTGCCAAGGAGCAAATTCTCACAATCTCCAACGTCAGGGAAATGTTGACCGACAAAGGTGACCGCAACTATCTATTTGATGTGCCATCAAGTAGGTACCATCGGGGAAGCTTATCCTCCATCTTTGCGTTCACAGAGCTCGACGCCAACTCACAGTTCATGGCCCAAGTTGTTGCTTGTTTCCATCCAGACCACATAGAGGAGTCTATCTTCAAGCATGTTGACCAATCACAAACCATTGTTCAATTGCCATTGGAACGGGCGGAATACTTCAAAGCAAGAGCAACGTTGCTCCGCGCCTCAATCATCAGGCAAAACGACCGAGGAGAAAAGGAGCAGTGGTCCATGCATCGGGTGCCCCAACAAGTCATCAGAGACAGACTATCAATGGACCCGAAAAGACAGCTCGAGACGTTCTCCAACGCTGTCAAGCTTATCAACTCAGTATGGCCGACAGTTTCTTTCGAGAAAAGACATACGAAGAGGGACGGGCCGATTACTCGGGAGGTGCTCCACGATCACGTCGTTTCTCTGGAAAGTATGTTTGAAAGGGAGATCCTACCGCATGGAAGGCCGAGCGAGGATACAGAGTTCGAGTTTGCCACTATTCTTCAGGAAGCTGCTTGGTACGTCAGATGCTTGGAATTTGTGTAATGTTCGCTAACTTTACGCTCTGAAGGTGGCTTTACGAGCGCGGCAACTTCCTACGATCGCGAGTCACTGCCGAGAAAGGCCTAGACCTCTGTGAGCGGTACCACGGTGGCAAAAGATGGCTACGTCTGTCGGCTCTCGTATACGATGTCCTGGGCTGCATTGCCAATGGAACCAACCGGCCAATGGAGTCAATGAACTTCAACTCCATGCAATTGAAGATTCGGAAAGAATTGTCTAGTCAGAGCGGCAAAGAAGATTTTGAGCTTGGATATGCGCACAATCAGATGGGGTGCTCGTGGATGATGGCCAAGGACTTTAAGAAAGGGGCACAGCTGTTCAGAGAGGCCTTGGATATTTGGCACAGAGTACCGGGATACACCAAAGGTCTCGCCCTCATGGAGTATGCCAACTTGGGAATGAGCCTTTGGCTTCAAGACCAGATTGACGAGGCAGCCGAGGTACTAGAAGAGGGACAGCGTGAAAGTGAGGACGGCCTTGGTAAGATGAGCACGGGCTCCTTCAGGTTAGTGGATTTTCCGAGCCAACATGAGTTCAAAGTTATGGCTAACCATCTTCAAAAGACCAGGAAGAGTTCTTCATGCTCTTGGAAACGTGAGATACAGTCAGGGTCGCCTTGAAGAGAGCGAGCAGCTTCACCGAGACGCCCTCAGGACATTCCAAGCTGCCGTAGGCAATAAATATCACCGAACGGCAGATATGTGCCACAAGCTAGCACAACATTCCATTCGCCGTGCTGATAAGGCCGCACTCAAAAGCGCAATGCAAGTTTTCTTATATGGCTTAATCCCTGAGGTCTATCCGGGGCTGAAAAGCAATGGCGGCTAACAGTTCACAACACAGGGCATTTGCGGATCAAGCTCTTTCTATATATGGCGTCAATGAGGAAGCACACGTGCCAGAAATCGCACGAACAACATTCCTCAAGGCAAACATTTCTTACAAGGTTGCGCTTTCAGAAGACGGAGTCACAGAGATCGATCTTGAAGAGGGTGCTCAGTTACTAGAGAAGGCCTACTTGATGTACAGGCAAGTGGTTCCTCAAACACAAATTCTTATGGGTGAGTTGAAAGAGAGTGATTTCGATGAGCTGGCCACCTTCTGGTCGCGTTAACAAGTTCCCTTGGGTCTTTTCATCTTCTTTTACTTCCTGTCTCGTATGTTGTGCTTAAATAATTAATTTGCCTTCACACGTTCTCTGTTCGTGCGAAGTGTCGTGCTTTTGTCATACTACTGAATTCCGTAATATCATTTCGAAATATTCTTACCCTAGGAATGAAGTCTTGTTGGTTCGGGGCGTTAACTCAGGGCTGTTCACAAAACTCCTCTATTCACACCACTTGAGTGTCACAGTACTACCTAGATAGCATAGTAGTTGTGGAGGCGTCATCTTACTGGCCCCGAATACCCTATCTGCCTAGTGGTAGGCAGTCATGAGGTAGGAACGCATGGACTGTTGCAATCAGACTTTTTCAGAGGATCAAATCAACTGTGAAGGGTACTTAGGTATATCTAGTGTACACCGAAAGTACTACCGGACATGCAACGCGAGTACCTCGGACCGGACCCATAAAGACTGGCCAGCACTGACTCTGGGAATGAAAAAGAAACACTGCATTAGGATGAAGAATGTTCTTCGACTTTGAGCTCAGGGCACAACCATCTGGTATCTTGCCCTCCCGTGGGTCGTCAGACCACATGCCCATCATATCTACATAGGTAGTATCCGTACACTAACACAGGGCTATGTAGCCCCGAACGACGTGGGACGAACCGGTTGCCCCATTTGAAGAAAACCCGGCTAGTTGTTCGAAAAAAGAAGGCGCCAAGTCATATAACAGATGCAATGAACTTTTTCATCTTCTTCATGGGCCTCGCTTAGACGAATGCAACGCCAACGAGCGGTGATCCCTGTCGCCAGGGGTGCCGCTAGTCCCAAAGTTACCGATGCTCCGGGAGGGAGGCTAAAAGTCAGGCGGCCTGGGATGCTGAGGGCCGGATTGGGTGGATGGATCAGATAGCGGCTGGAGCGGACGAGGGGCGGATCAGATAACTCGACTTGGCGCCTAGCCAGCCGACCGTCACCCGTCTGAGGAAGTAACACTACGGGTACGCTACCTACATGGCAGATACTTACCAGTTTGAGGGTCTTGGGTCAGTCAATGGGTGGCGTCGAAGCCACCTGTGATATTCCTCGCGACTGCTTGAATCGTCTGGGCAAGTTCGTGTCCAGCTGATGGAGACCGAGGTGGGTGAAGGTGAACTAATACCAGACTACTACTACCTATTACAACACCCCGTTGTGCAATGGCACGATGCTGCAAGCCAGGCCACCAAGCCCAGCTGAGCCAGTACGAATACCATGTACTAGACATCCAAGACTTGGCAGAGGCGGCTCGGACACTTGCAGCAAAAAGGCAGGCTGGGGTCAAGTATGTAGACGTTCCAGTTGGTTGGAAGCGCAGACTCGGCTCATCCGATCCGCACACACCACACAGTGTAGCAATGGCACACTTGCAAGTTATGGATACATCATACTACTACTACTACTAGTACTCTAGTGACAACACCAGACCAGTGCTGCTGCCATCCAACCCACCGGTTGCCCAGGACCAGGCCATGGCAAAGCGGGGAGAACACGAGGTAGGGCGTTGGTGAGAAGAGTTCAGTTGCTAGAACTGCGGATCTGATAACTTTAAACGAGCCTGGGTGAGCAATGCGAGGGCGGCCAAGTCTTCCGTGCGACCGGCCTGGTCCGCAACGTCCTGCAGAAAGAGATCTTTTGTCCGGTGGGAACGTTGCCCAGCCCCTCTGGGAACCCCGAAGAAGGAATTTCGCCTTCAGAGCGGAATTCGACAAAGTCCTGACTCCTCAGTGTCTCCGAGGCTCGGGTCATGCAGGAAACGTTGATGCCGCCAAGTTCCGGAACACTAGATGAATGTGTGGTCAATGTGGTATATATGGAGGTCCTGTCCGCCCCAACTCAAGGACACCTATGAACGGTCTATTTAAGCCTACCTAAACACCCAGTTTGAGTCAACATCTGCTCTTCTTCTCCCTCTTGTGTTCCATCTCATCGTTCCTCAGTCCCGTCGAACACCAGCTCCCACCGCCACAATGGGTTACGCCATCTTGCCCGCGTTGATCCCTGATATCGAAAAGGTCTTCGATGCCTACTTCAAAGCCTTCAAGAACGACAGGATGGGCCAGGTCATGGTCAACATCCTCTTCCCTGGCGGCACAGACTCTGAAGAGTTCCGCAAGGCCCACGCGGCCGGCACGCTGGCATGGTGGCACCAGAGCACCACCCAGTACACCTACAAGTGCGTCGACACCGAGACGGGCGAGATCGTGGGAATGGCCCTTGGAGACATCTACCTCAGGGAGCGCAGCGAGGAGGAGCGGAAGAACCACGGCGCCACCTGGTTGGAGGGCAAGGAAAGGGAACGTGCAGAGGCCATCATGAACCCTCTCCACGACATCAGAGAGAAGCTCTTCGGCGGTCGTCGCTACATCTGTGAGTCGCTGTCAAACCCAGCCTGGCTACCTTGATCATATGATCGCCCTTGGCAACTTCCAAACTGACCGGGAGGCGTGCCAGACACCCACGTTATCGCTGTCGACCCCAAGCACCAGGGCAAGAAGGTCGGTGCCCTCTGGTGCAAGTGGGGAATGGAGCTCAGCGACAGCCTGGGAATCCCCCTGTACTTCGAGTCATCACCCTCGACCTACAAGCTTTACGAGAAGATGGGCTACGAGACCCTGGACGAAAAGATCGTGCACAAGGCGGAGCTTGTGGATTCTGACACGGACGACGTGGTGCCCCTGATGGTCAAGATGCCAGCTTGCGCCAACGGCATGACCTTCAAGGAATGGCGAGCGGCTGGTTACCCTCCCTTCAGCGAGGTGAGGAGGGTGCCCGCGGCCCCCGTCGTCGACCTTGTGGCGGCCGACAAGAAGCCTGGCGCCGGCCCCATTGCCATCGACGTCCACGTTCAGGAAGTGCAGGTTTAGTCGGGTTGAGGGTTTCACGTGTTAGTGACGGCGTTTGGGTGTGTTTGGGCAACAGTATTTCGGGCCTCGGATGATTCCTCTTAGAAATTCAACGTAATTCACGCAACTAAGAACTTTGTCCCCGTTCATTCCTTCCTCCGTTATTGCCTGGTCATGTAAGGGTGGAAGGTAGGTAGTGGCTCTGCTCCTGGTTGTTGGCTCATGACTCAACCCTAGAAATGTCCCAGTTTTGGCATTCGGAGCAACGATTAAGGTCCCTGCAACCCAAGGGTCTAGGACAGGGGTGATTTTCTCGTTGGCAGTTGCCATGTCGGCCGATTCACGGAACGTTCGGTTAAAGGTTGTTCGGTCCTTCAAACTACCACGATGCACCCCTGCAGATTGGTTCAGCAGTACTAGTGATACCATACGAAAATCCTTGCTCATCCGAGGCCGAAGAATTTACTGGAGAGATGGGCCGAAGCAGAAGAGGAAAGATTGAAGAATGTCTATGAATGTACGTAATAAAATCACACGATCGGGCCTGGACCCGGGTGTCTCTATTTTGTTGGCCAAGGGCTCAGGGCCACCTTGTAGCCGAGAGCCTGCCCCCTGCCATGTAAGCGAAGCTAACTGAGAGAGAAAGGTCGGAGGGGAGGGGACCCGAGGGGCTGACCCATGGTGGTTCCTTCTCTGGCTAGCCGAAAGGCACGCTTTTTCTCGTTTCATGAGTTCTCCGGCTTCTGTTTTTCACCATCTGTGTCTGCAATGCGAATTAGTCGTGGTTATCAGTCCTCAGGTCAGCTGCAGCACCTTGAGGATTACCGTCCAAATGGAACTAGAATTAATTGATGCCAATGACACCTTTGGCTCGATTGAGGGCAACGGGTGTCTGCGTCTGCGCATTTTTTGCGCCGGGCTGGCTACGGGGGTCCGTCTCCTCGGCCGAATCAATATCGGGCAATTCACGTCCGACGCTGCTCGCCGAATGGCACGACGCTAACGACTCGTATCGGATCTAATCTGATGCATCTGATAAGTGCTAGCAACGTCCGTCTATTCTTTCTCACCTGCCTAACCGTCCCATGCTTTCCCCCTCTCTCGCTTTTCCCCCGATACCTTGTCTCTTTCTGCCTGCCGGGAAACCTTGACTGAGCTCCGTCCGGTCTCTCTGAACTCGTGTCGCCCTTGGTCTTGTGCTCAAGTCTTCTGTGCCCAATTTGGTATCCGGAAGAGACCGCCCACCATGCTCAAAAAGGCGAAGAAGGTGTTTCTTTTTGTCAAGTTGGTTGGGTACACGCTGCGGCTGTACGTAGACTTCATCTCGAGGGCCTACACCACCAAAAAGATTACCCCTGGCAACAGTTCGAAGGACGCAAGCGCCGGACCCATCAACATCATCGTCATCGGCGCATCTTTTGCTGGCTACCACGCGGCCCGACTTATTGCGAGCTCGCTGCCGGCCGACGGCCCCTACCGTCTCATCATTGTCGAGCCGAATCGTCATTGGCAGTTCACATGGACGCTGCCACGCTTTTGTGTCATCGAGGGACATGAAGCAAAGACTTTCATCCCTTACGGGCCCTATCTCCCCGCCGATGCCGCGCCGGTCATCCGATGGGTGCACGATCGGGTGTCAACGATCGGTGAGAAGACTGTGACCATACAGGGCACCGGCGAGGAGATCCCTTACTCATACCTGGTGATCGCAACTGGGTCAGGAGTTGGTATGTCTTTGCCTTCCAGGGTCGGCTCCACAGACAAAGCCGAGGGAGTACAACACTTGCAGGAGTTTCAGCAGCGCATCAAGGCCGCCAAGAATCTGGTCGTGGTGGGCGGTGGCGCCGCTGGTGTTGAGCTTGCCACGGACGCGAAAGACCAATACCCCGAGAAAAACGTGACTCTGGTTCATTCAAGAGACGCAGTCATGAACCGATTCGGTCCCGAGCTCCAGGCAGGAGCTCTCAAAGGCTTGAAGGATCTCGGCGTTGAGGTGATCCTGGGCGAACGGACGACAACAGAGAACCCCGTCGATGGTTTCGTCACCCTTCGATCGGGCCGAAAGCTTCAATGCGACTTCCTGGTGAGTTTCTGTGGCACAAAGGACTCCTCATCTCCCAGTTCGGTTCTCACAAAGTTTTAGGTCAACGCTGTCGGCCAGAAGCCATCGTCTCAGTTGATCAACGACATCGCGCCCGAGGCTATCGCCAAGTCCGGCCGCATCAGAGTGAAGCAGACTATGCAGATCGATGTCGACTCTCTGCCCAACATCTATGTATGCGGTGATGTTGCTGAGGCTGGAGTGACGAATCCCAACGCCCGGGCCGCCATGAAGCAAGCTATGTTTGCCGCAGACAATCTTGTTCTTGCTCTTCAAGAGAAGGCGCCCTCGCATCTGTATCAGCCATCTTGGGCTGACGGTGTCATCAAGTTGACCTTAGGTCTTGTAAGTCACGGGAACGACTATCTTAGGCCCTCGAGCGCAAAATGTAGCTAACATTGGCCACTTAGCACAAGTCTGTCACTGCATTCGGTAGTGGAAACACCGAACTGCTTTTCCGCGGAAAAGAAAAGGAGATCACACTCATGATTGAGCGAACCTGGCAACACATGGGTGTTACGCCATATGAAGACAAGGAATACGAGCTCAGTCAGACTCAAGATACAGCCGCCGATAAAGCTCACGAGGTTGTAAATGATATTGCTTGAACAAAGCGTCGTTTGATCTTGGGATTCGTATATGCCGGGCACCGCGACTGTGGGTAATTAGTACCAGCAGATTTAAGAATACTTTTTGATCTGTGGCAGCCAATGGCTAAGTTAATCGCCCCCTCCCGACTATGGCCTGCTTAGTTGACGGACATTATTGTGAGTTCCACCTATTAGCGTGTGCCAGCCCGATGACGATGCATATCCCACATTCCGGAGATGTACGGAGACCGAAGTTCAACCCCTGTCGCAGCCAGCGTCGCAGCACCCCCGTCTCCTCTCTACTGTGATGGGCCTGTAGATCTGCCGTTGCATTATTGTCGAAGTTAGACAAGTTGGTGGGGTAACGAGGAGTCAAAAAAGCTTGATTACACCTCACTTCTGCCTTATTCAGGTATGCGGGCGTGGTAATTGTTCACCCGTTGTCGCTGGTCTGAGTAAGCCTCTACGATGCTAGTGGCGGGATCATTAGTATCATTTCACCAGTCCCGCCTTTCCCGCCGCGATCTCCGGTCTCCACAGGCGCGTGTCATGACCGGGGTGAGACGATTCACGCGGGTTGTTGGGACTGAAACGCCGCTCTTGGATTATCTGTTCCAAACACGCCGAACTTCGAGCCAAAATCTAAAACATGAGAATCCGCACTCACTGTTTAGAGGAGACTAGCTTAGAGACGCTGCGCAGTAGCTTGATTTCGACACGCTTCGGATGGATTTATCATCTGGTAGTAGGAGGTTTACAGTACCGTTAACTAGCTGAACCGAAAGACTCAAGCCTAAGTAGGTGTGCAAATAGGATAAGATAGGATATGTCGCAGAAAAGTCCAGATGGCTCTCGAGACCAGATTTGAGTGTAGTATATGGGTCAGCTCCGCAAAGCTCAGCGAGAGTGAGATTCAAAGACTGTAATGCTATATAATTTTGTGGTCTATTGAAGTCATATACGCTGGGCTACATTGCTAGCCTTAGAGCCGCCACTAAAGGCCTAATGATCTGCTAAGAAGGTACTCACCTCTTTTCTATTGACATGCGTCAGCGCACAGGAGCATAGACAACGGTGACAGAGCTGGCCCTTTTTATTTCTCCAACTTTAACTCTCAGTGTTGACTTATCTAAACACTCGGCCCACGGTCAACAAAGAGCACTCTGTTACCTAAGGGAGAGACACAGGAGGACTTCACTCCATTTCATTCATCTAGTACTGCGCGTCCCCACCCGGCAACGATGACGGACAACAGTAACAATGACGGACGACAGTAACGATAGTGTCATCACTATCAAGTCTGGTCAATTTGCAATGGAATCGTGGAATTCGTTGTTCCGACAAGTGGCGGCAAGTTCTGCAATCGTCTCTGATGTATCCTCGATGCCCAAATCATCCATTTAACAACCTTGTAACGATAGCCTTCGCTGCCACGGAAGACACAGGGATGCCCTTAAGAATCCATATTCCTGTCCTGGGAATCAGAGAACCCGCCCCGGTCCAACAATGAAGCCAAACAGCGACGCACGAAGTTCGCCAGTCCTAATCTTCAATGATGTGGCGGATGTAACGTCAGTGTTCCCATCTCAAGTTTGCTCCCAACATGCTAGGCATGGCTGTCTCTCGTCTTTCAACAAGTGACACGTCTCGCAGACGGCTCGATGCCTCAAGTCGTTCAAAGCTTGGTGGGTCCGCGTGCGGTACAGGGAGTCGACGCAAGCATTGCATCGTCGTTTCCAGAATGTTTCGGGATGGTCCTCGAATAGAGCATGCTGACGTGACGAAAACTTGGTGTATGGTTTTGCAGTGAAGCAAGCATAGCATGGGAGCCTCGGTGTGACGTTGACGACACCGGAATCGGGCTCCCATCGTTTGATGAACTCGAAGCGTCGGTGCAGCGGAACCCAACCAGTCTCGACGGTATCTCGCATGTAGTGATTCACTAGCCGCATACTTATCGCATCGATGAGCTCGGTGTTTTGAACAATTCTCTGTAAAACGCCTATAGGGAGGTTTTCGAAAGGGCCCCGAACGGGGGCAGGCTGGTGGTCATCGAAGCAGACAGTGTTGTCTAAAGCGGATCCTTGGGCGTCGGTGCTGGCGAGGCTCTTGCACCTCTGAGACTCGGTCTGCATGCGTCCGCACTTATGACACAAGTAGTAGAAGATGCCCTGCTTCTTCACAGGCTGTAGGTGTTCGTAGAGTCTCTCGTTGATTGCGCATGTCCAGCACCGTCGCATGCCCGACTGTGACTTCTTCCGTCCCATTTTGTAGACCTTCAAATGCCGCATTCGATCGCCGAACGCATCTCCAGGGAGGAACTTGTCGCATCCGAAGCAGGCCCAGAGACGGCGACCGTACTTGCCACTGTGACCTAGCGGGCGGTCGGCGTATTGTAGGGCCTTGATCCGAGTGCTCCTGGGCACCACTTTCTCTAGGCATATGAGCTCGCATAGGCGCTTATTAGAGGCTTTTAGCCTCACGACGTCTCCATAGTCCAGATGGGCGGCGATCACGCAGTAGATGTCGAATGGCAAGTCGTCTAGTCTGGTATAGTCGTGTTTGTTGGTCTGAGTGTCCAGGTCCGCATGGCCACGGTCATCTGCCCCCATAGTGTGCGATGGATTGGGATTGAGTGCCAAGTGCGGGAGCCTCTGATGATCGATGTTTCGAATGGTGCTTGTTTTCTTGCTGTTTAATGTGTAGGAAAAGAAGTATCGAAATGAGAGCACTCTGCGCGAACAACGTCCGATGGAGTTAAAGTGTCGCGCATCTGCAGGATTAAAATGGATTATAAAATGGCTAGAATATTCCATTAACCAGGCCTCCTCACGTGGCTGCCTGCTCTCCTGCAGTTCGTGGGCGCCAACCTGCATATGACTCTTCGGCCAAAGATACCTAGGCACGTTGCATTTTTCAGAGCCAAAAAAACACATAGAAGGAATGTTTGTTTGTTTTATATTTAACGCCGTGGCGGCAAGGGCGCAGCCGCCCTTGCGGCGGACCTCCCGAAGGGTATGA